>JAOPJO010000043.1:1762342-1773432 GCA_027123675.1 Molva macrophthalma | reverse complement strand
AGGACACAGGCAAAGTGTTTATCTTCTGTTTAGGCTCCACGTCAACACACTGATGTAATGTCAACGGTTTTCTGCTGCCTAAGACTTTCATTATAAAACGGCATAATAAATGCATGTCACGTGACACATTCACGTACACTGGGCATGCGCGTGCCGGTGTTAACAGGAAGCAGATTGTCGGCTCTGTGGTGGGTTGCTTGGTTGCAGAAAATACTACGGAGGCAGAACAACAACGGCGCAAAGTGAAACCAGAGATTTCTCTGCTTGGACCGATGACAAGATGTTGAATCAATGTTGCATCGCCACTGGTAGTCAAGGCTGATGTCGTTTTATTTCTTCTGAGAAAGTGATAAGGGTGTGCCTAATCAGGGAAGGACATGTCGTTACTTACAAGACCAAATCAGGAAGCAAATGTGGGCGTCTACCTCATCATTCTCAAAAAGGCCCCAAAAGCACAATACCGGCGTTTACAAACTAAAAAAGGGCAGTGTTTTTCAAAAGTCTCATTTTTACGGGTTCTAAAAATGGAGAAGGGTGGATGCTAGGCGAAAAACGTAGAAAAAGTTACAGGTTTTAAAACAAACATTATAAAGGTGGATGTGGCCTGAGAGAGAGAGAGAGAGAGAGAGAGAGAGAGAGAGAGACCTGAAGAGAAGATGCATTGGTTCTAGCTGTTAATCTTGGCCGGGAGAGTTGAGCATCACTCAGCAGGTCTGTCCCGAGACACCTTATTGGACGGGGCTCAGCTCAGTGGTTCTCTATAGAGGGGCTGATGTTTGGCGGCGGGCTTAAATAGGTGTGAGGAACATTCTGTACAGAGCCTTCACAAAGAAACAGCTCTGGTCATAACAGTGGCACGGGGACAACTGATAAGCAGCCAATTAGATGAGCTCATCTGGTCACGGGGGAGGGGTATTGCGTGAGAGAGAGAGAGATAGACAGAGAGATAAAGAGAGAGAGAGATATACAGAAAGTCCAATGTTCACGGAATTATTGGTGAAACAAGTACTATGAAGTACTATGTAGAGAGAAAATTGAGTGAGAGAAAGAGAGAGACAGAGAGAGCGAGAGAGAGAGAGAGAGAGAGAGAGAGAGAGAGAGAGAGAGAGAGAGAGAGAGAGAGAGTGAGTGTGTGTGTATGTGTTGCTGAGTGGTTTTGCCACCGACGGGATGTGAGAGGTGAAGCTGACGTCAGAGGTCCATTACTGATCAGTGCTAGCTTCCTGAAAGGGGGGGTTTCCATGCCACAGGGAACCGCCGATAATAACCCTCCCCCGTTTTAAAAGTCTCAGACGCAGACAGAGACAGAGAGGTGGGACGTCTTTCAACCGCCCCACTCAATCGCTCACACTGGTCTTGTTCGGTCACGGCGTGACATCAGCTTCCTATCAAACAAAACAAAAAAATTTGCTTACTCAAAAACAACAAACTATCCCGCAAACGCTCTCTCCCTCTCTTATCCCCTTCCATTCCACTGTCTCCGTCCTTCCTGCTAGATCTTTGAGGTTCATCTCCTCGGATTTGTGAGTCACACAGGAAGTTTGTTTTAAGGTCAGAGGGCATTTCTGTAGTAGCATCTTAGGGCAACTGACCCGTGCATGGACCATGCACGGCTAACCTGGTCACGGCAACTAGCCATTGGGTACCACCACACAAAGGATCTATCTATCTGTCTCTCCAGGCTACATGCTACATGCATGGCTAACCCGCTAGCAACCCTGGTGATTGGGTAGGACCCACAATGGATATCCCTAGGCTACATGCTACATGCATGGCTAACACACTACAAACACTGGGGATTGGGTACGAACGCACAAAGGATCTGTCTGGGCTACATGCTTCATGCATGGCTAAACCACTAGCTTCCCTTGAGATTTGGTCTGACCAAAAAACGGAGCTGGATGTGTCTATCTGGCACTGTTAGAAGGGGAAGGAAAGGCTCATTGTTCTCAACATGGTTCCCAACCCTTTTTTGGCCGTGTCTCAATTTTTAGGTCAGACATTTTTTTGTGAATGTATGCACATTGCACCACACTAAGTGATTAGCAGTAGTTATTATTGCTCATGGCTACTTTTGGAGGCCTTTCAAACCTTTGACATATTTACTTATAATTTCATTCACAATTCTCTAACAAATACCAATGTATCATCAAAAATCAAAAAACTGCCTATGAATCAGCAATCCTTTCCGCTACTCCGCACATGCATATCAGGCGACCCCAGGGTTGGAAAACACTGGTCTAAAGGTCCCCCATCTTATCACCAGGTGTGATGTTGATTAGCTATTACAAGCCATTTCACAATCTACCCTCTAGTGACATCACACATGGGAGTGTCCACCCAGATGTATGATGGATAGAGCAGCCTACCCAATGGGTCCAGTCCACTGGGTAGGCTGGTCGCCTGCACTGTCCATCATGCATCTGGGTGGACACTCCCGTGTGTGATGTCACAGGAGGGTAGATTGTGAAATGGCTTGTAATGGCTCATCCCCATCACACCTGGTGGGGAACCTTCAAATGGTGGATAAGGTCACGTCACTGCGGGCTCTTGCGTGAATCACAGAGCGGAGGGAATGACATCGGCCCGAGGAGGGGTCGTCACCGCCCTTCTCACGTCACGGACATCGTCACATGACAGGAACAAAAAAAAAACGTTAACACGGGTGGGGCCTCTCAGAACACACTGCGAAGCCCGTCCCCTCCCCCCTCACGGCCGTGTCACCCGCCGCCCATCGCGACGTGCCAAGGAGGTGTCGGACCACTCGGGGCTACCCGGGAGAAGCTCAGAAGCTTTGCATTTACTCGGTGCCAGTTGGAAGAAGGAACGTAGAGCGGCCAAACGTGCCAGGCCCTAGAGGTCCAAGCGCTACAAACAAGAGCATTCAACTGTTTACAATCCGCACACACACACACACACACACGCACACGCATGCACGCACACACACACACACACACACACAAGTGAATTTGGGAAGAAGACAACGGCTCTTTATGGTGGATGGGTACGTGAGCTGTACTTTACTGTGTAAGGCCATGCTATGGTTGATAATGTTTGTTGGGATTGTGTCACACACACACACACACACACACACACACACTGCACTAAACATGAGCTGATGTTGAAACAAGTGCAACGAATGAACTGAAAAGAATATGTAAATGGATATCGTTTGTTTTTTTTCTCAGAATAGACTAGAACATGTATTTAGAGTCTGGCGTGAATTTACCAAAATGTGAAACAGAAACCTGTTTTCTCAAGCTTGGCTTATGAAGAACCAAATGTATTGCGGCTTACTTATGACTCAATAGCAGACTTTTGTGACCTTTAGACTCACTGAACCTGTGATCCTACTATGTTCTCACCCTTCATTACTGAAGGATACAAGGTAGCACCACATCTCTGATTTAAACAAAAAACACCAGGCTTCTGCCTTTGTCATGATGAATGACTTAGTGATGCAGAAGCACATCAAAAGAAGAACATATACACAGACAGATCAAGCGACCAAGCCACCCATAGCCCAAACATTGAGACACACACGTACACACACACACACACACACACACACACACACACAGTTTATTTCTACTCATACATTACGACAATGACAAAATAATTTGAAGCCCTAATTCAACCCATCCTCTGTTTTCATGCCACATCTCTAAGACCACAATATGAGCTTTCATCTCCCCTCCAGCCCGCCCCCCCCCACCCATCACTCTGCCGCCACAATTCCTCCCATCAAGTACAATTATGATAAAGACATCAGCAGCTCCCAGAATATAGCTTGAGGACCTACATATGTGTAGGGGCATTGTCCTTCCTGCTTGCTACACAGATAGCCTGCGGTGGGCAAAGGAGGGGCACTGCTTACTAAGTGTGTTTGTGTGTGTGCGTGTGTTGGTGTGTAAGTGTTTGTGTGTATGTGTGTGTGTGTGTGTGTGTGTGTGTGTTGGTGTGTGTGTGTGTGTGTATGCAAGTGGTGTGTCTGTGAGTGCACGTGTCTATGCCATTACAGGACCTCGGTCAGATAGGAGATTAAATTAGTGATGAGTCCAAAAATACACACGAGATACAACTTGAACGCACAATTCAAGGAGCCACACAAAAAGAGAGGGAGACAAACATGTGTGAAGATGGTGAAGGTGAAGATGCAAAATGTGAGGGCTTTTTGATTTGATGTGAGAACTTGTACAATATGATGTGAGAACATATTGGACATAAATTAACTTGAATGTTTACATTTTCCCTTGTATCAAATATTCCCACACATGTGAGCTGAATTTGAAGTCACAGAAAAAGAACAAAACACATGAAAGCTTGTTGTTTTTTTCCAGGACACACCGTGTCCTGGATGTAAAGTCACAAAAAAGTATTCACAAATGTATAGATTTATATAAATTCAATGACAGCTGCTGTGATCCAACATTTACTCATATATTGTTTTTACTTGAACATTTTCTAGAAGGCCTACAACACCCTGGTGATAATAACCTCTCTTATCGGTAACTGCAACATCACAAACGTGCTCCTTCGCATAACAATGTGACAAAACACTTTTTGCGATAAATGTGTTGCAAAAATTGCAGGGGGGGGAGATTAACCAATCAGGAATCAGAAGACGAAGCGCTCTAGTCCAGCTGCACCTCTCTGGTGCAAGTCCAGCTTGGATCGGGTTTCACGCTGGCCAATCAACTCGGTTATGGTTAGGTTACAGCAACCCAGTCACCCCGGGGAAAAACGCAGCTATTTGTAGGCCTACGTTTCTGCAAACCACAGATACGTTAAGTCTCAATGTTTCTGAACCAAAAATAAGTTTTATATCAACGTTTATAGATACCTATATATCAACGTAGTGAGTTGTAACTTCTCGTGGCGCTTTTCATGCCCTTTTTCTGTGTTTTGAGGTAATGTAATGGGGGTAGGCTATTTTCTGGTTAACCCTCAGTATATGTTTTATTACACATTCAAACATCCGGAAGGAACAATGAGCTACATTTGGTTCGGAATCCCCCAGCCCGCCAGTTCTATTATATTTATATTTACCACCTCAATAGTGCTCTTTACTAATAATTTACAGTCATTTACTAATTAAATATACATTATTTTCGACGTGGGCAGCTTAGCTTTAGTAAATTGTTTTGTTTTGTTTCTAAATACATGGATTTAGAAAATGCTGACATCTATGGGAAAACATGAGGAAGGAAGACAAAGAAGGAAGACAAAAACGAGGTAATGCTGAACGCTGCATTTCTTAAGCAGACACTTTATCTAAAGGGAATTCAGATACATCAAGAAGCAGGTAGGGGTAAGACATCTTATTCAAGGTTACATGTATGGGGCTGCGAACATTGGGGATTGAACCCAGAACCCTTCGGTTGTGAGTGGTTACCCAGTCCCCAGCCACCATATCCTGGCCCCTAACTCAATGATAGGCACCACATTCTCAGTTACGAGATGCATGAGTTAGACTGCATTCTTGACTCATGTATAGACCCAATAGGTGTCATTCAATGGCCCCAATAGGTCAAGGGTTTGCTCAAGTGTTGAAACATTCTGTGTACTGGTCCATTTTAGTAGTATAGTTATTACCTACTAATTATCAAGTAAAGTCAATTTTAGTTGTATAGGTCTTAATAACAGTTACAGTCTCAAAGGGCTTAACAGGCCATATATTCATGACATCCCCTAGCGCTAGCTCCCCAAAGGGCAAGAAAAAACGTTGAGAAGGAACGCAGAGTGGGGATCCCATCTTCCACGATTGGTTAGGACAGCATTTGGTGCCATAATTGACATAAATCTTAAGTATAATTTAATTGTTAGAAATACAAATGAAGTATTGTCCATGGTTATGAGCTGCTGGCCAGTGAGCAAGCTTAAAGCCGTCAGGTTGGGTGGCCAGGCATCCAGTCACGATCTCAGCAGCACACTAAAACAGAGACAGCATTATGGTTAGATGGGACAGGGTGGACAAGGAACATGTAGGACACCTCTAATCTATTACCTATCAACAGCAGCTAGTGCTGCTAACGACAGCTGAGGGAAACTATAGGCAGGATCTAGGGCCTCCATCTGCCCAGGGATTTATTCCCTTTTTTCTAATAATGTATTACTTTGTATTATAATAATAATAATAAATGACACCAATTTCCATTTTAATAATACATTAATCTATCACTTAACATGTACTTTTGTGGTTGTTGCTTAACCACGGGCTGAGTAGACACGGCCTACTACTGCTCTTCACTAACGCCTGTGGAGTTTGTAATGTTGGAAAAGCAAAAATGTAGGAGAGATAAAAAGGTATGAGCGCTGGGCTCCAAAGAGAAAAATACAAAAAGTAAAGGAAGCCCTTTATCAGATGTTACTGTCACAAATGGCAAAATGAACAGGAATCCTTAAACCATCGCCATCTCGGCCAAAAGTACCCTAAACATAGAGACAGCATCGTTACACACATTGATACGAAGTGAGGTGAGTCATTTTTGCAGTGGTCAAAGAGGCTCATGGTCAAGTGAGGCTGAGTTGTTAACCTATGATCAATAGCCTCAGTGGCATTTATAAAAACGTTCTATTATGTTTGAGTTGCCGTAGGGTCTATTATGTTTGAGTTGCCATAGGGTCTGTTTGCTCATGTTAGTCATCAGTCATTTTACTTCCAAGCATTTGCTATGGCAGTGTATTGCCAATATATTTCTGGGAGCCCACTTTCTGAAAACTACAAACCATCATGACCCAATACGCAATAGGCATTGCGAGAAGGGCATAATTGCACGTAGATGAAAGTTCCTCACCCTTATCACTGCCATTTCCCCATCACTATATACTATGACTATTGTAGTATTAATAATTAATAATTAATCATTAAACTTTTCAATAAGGGTACATTAATTTACTATTCATTAATATTGGTTCATTCAGTAATACGCATGAACAGTTAGTTCCTAGTTTACAGTTAACTAATGATCTAATTACCATTTACTAATTGTGTTTAATGGATTTCATGTTGACTAAGGTAATGGTAAAGATAAAAGCAGCACATTAATAAAAACATGCTCATCTATTTTTATTGACTTGATTTTCAAAAATGTTAGTGGGTTGCACAACCAGACCCTGTTGAGAACGTGAGCCTGTGAGAGTTAGGCTGAATGGGAGAGGTAGCGGCACTCCTGAGCAATAGAATGTGCCTGTAATACCGAAGGCTGCAGATTCAGGACCACGCTCCTAGGACTTTCTAGGATCCTCATTCTTTCGTTTTTTATGCCTTTAAGACTTTAAGACAAAGGCGTCTTAAATGTAGTTGGATGGTTTCGCTGGTTAGATCGTTTGGTTTAGGTATTAGGTTAAGTTTAGGTATGAGGTTAGAGATGGTTTAGTTTAGGTATGAGGTTAGAGATGGTTAAGTTTAGGTATTAGGTTAGAGATGGTTAAGTTTAGGTATTAGATTAGAGATGGTTAAGTTGAGGTATTAGGTTAGAGATGGTTACGTTTAGGTATGAGGTTAGAGATGGTTAAGTTTAGGTATGAGGATGAGATGGTTGAGTTTAGGTATGATGTTGGAGATGGTTCAGTGTAGGTATGATGTTAGAGATGGTAGCCCTGGAGCCTATTATTACAGGTTAAAGAGACCCATTTAAGTTTGAATTGGAATTATTCAGAGTCAGCTTCCCTGATTACAGGTGATAGACAGATAGGGTGCTTGATAAGAGACCGTTAAATAAATTATTATTTTATTTAACTAACCTTTCAGGTAGGATCGTGATAATCCGTGCAGGATAGGTAGCCTCAATTAGTCACCTTAAAAAAAACGAACATGCCATGGAAGCCAGTGGAGGAAGGAGAGAATGTTTTCTGGTTATGGTTAGGAGTCTAGAAGAAGCGTTCTGCACAAGTTTGAGGCTTTTCGTAGTGGAGCTCGGTAAACCAGAACAGTGGATTACATTAATCTAGTCTAGACTATATGAGTAGCCTATTATAAAGTGATTTACTCACGATTGAAATAAAAAACTGAACGCAGTGCGCCATCTAGTGAACAATATTGCGCCTCGTCGCTGGACAAGTATTAAACAGCGCTTTTTTATTGCAGGCATCAGAAACATTTTAATAAGCTAATAACAAAGTAGTGCTTTGTGTTTGTGTACGGGCGTGATCGGCAGAAATATAAGAGAAACCCCCATCTCGCACTGCCCGCTTGTCGTAGTCATGTGACCGCTAATCTCCAAACAATAAAGCAGCCAAGACTGAAGGCATGTTGCTTATGCCGGTTACATACGGATCTGCTACGCATACACGCATGCGTAGTTTGCGTGTATTTGTAGGTAAATGGTACTTTCACTTTGTGGACGATGTTTCTGCAACTTGGTCTGGGGATTTCTATGCATAATAACAGTTATGAAAGTTGATTGGGACTAATTTGACTGATTGGTAAGTTTAAAAGGCTCGAGCATACACAGTTTGTATCCCTGTTTACCATTTAAAAGTATCGAAGAGCTCAAAGAGAAAAGAAAAACCAGGCAAAGAGCCCAATGAACAACACCCACGGATATCTTATATCGCACATGGATTCAAATAGGCGAACCAGCAACTACATAATAGCGTGTATATTACGTTCCAATAACGTGTATACCTCTTTTTTAACACTTTATTTACGTCTTTATTAGAATCTTAGATTTGTGTGTACCCGCCCCATGCACGGATTGCTGTTGATTGCTATCATACAAAACGTTGCCTCATTCCTCACATAAGGGTTGCCATCTGTTTCCAGGTCTACCAGGTAGAGAACATCATGGAGAGAGCTGCCCTGAGGCAGACCCAGCAGTGCGGTCCCTGGGAGATGAAGGAGAGGCTAGGAACAGGAGGATTTGGCCATGTGAACCTATACCAACATCTAGTTAGTAGGCCCACATTCCACCTGTTGAATTTAGAAGGCGCTTTGTTGAGATGTTCTATGGCTGTAACTAACTTGACCTCAACTTTTTTTGACTTTGTTATGCAGCACTTTAATGAATTGTTGTAGTTACACTTTTGGTTGTATGCTTTGAATGCCTGACTTGTAAGTGGCTGTGGATAAAAGCGTCAGCTGAATTACGTAATGTAAATGTTGTGTATCCTTTATTTATTGTTTATCTATTTTTTCTTAGTCAATTTTTTATGTGTTTCTTGGAACAGGAGACAGGAGACAAGATTGCCTTGAAACTTTGCCGTCTAGAATTGAACCAAAAGAACAAAGATCGCTGGAGCAGAGAGATACAAATAATGAAGAAGTAATTATGGCTTGCGTCCATCCATTTTTGATAGGCCAGCATGCAGACAATATATATACAAACAGTGGACAACTAAACAAACTAAACCATTTCCTGTGTATCAACAAACCTCCAACCGCAGGCTGAGTCATGTGAATGTAGTTGAAGCAAGAGAAGTTCCAGTAGAACTGAGTTCCATCGGACTTAATGACCTGCCTTTGCTGGCCATGGAGTACTGCTCCAAAGGAGATCTACGCAAGGTAGGCTACAACTAGACTATTCATTAGAATTGTAGGGATAGGGTTTTTGTTATCTATGTCTAATACATGTTTTAAAGGTGTCACGATTTCAGTCTAAAAATTATTTCTTCTTTCAGATGCTCAACAAGCCAGAAAATTGTTGTGGGCTTAAGGAAAGTGAAGTTCTCTCACTGCTCAGTGACATAGGTGTGTTTCGTTTATTTTTTATACTTTTAATACTGTTTGTTGTTGTTTTGCCATGTTGACACACATCAAATCAAAATCTGAAGTCGCATGGCTGGTGATGCAGTGTATAGCTGACAGTTGCACGTGGAACATATCTCACGGCAAATGCACCAATGGCAATGAGGTTGCCCTTTGCTTAACTCACGCAGGTTCTGGTATCCAGTACCTCCACGCCAACAAGATCATCCACCGAGACCTCAAGCCAGAGAACATAGTCCTTCAGGATGTCAGGGGAAAGGTGCGCTCTGCTTATCCTACATACACGTATGGTCCATGTTCCTGTTCTTTAAGTGTTCTCATTGTGTGCTTGATGATTTTGACCACAGCTCGTCCACAAAATCATTGATCTGGGCTATGCAAAGGACCTGGACCAGGGCAGCCTCTGCACCTCATTTGTTGGTACTCTGCAGTATCTGGTAAGCATCTTGGCAAATATGGAAAGTTCAATGCCAACTAAGGTTCTAAGCCAATGGTTACCAACCTTTGACTTTCAGTGTACCACTTAATTGTCATCAAGACCAAGTGGACCATGTCCTATGCAAAAGGTCAAAAGTAGATAAATACTGAGCTAGAAAAAAGTGCCAGTGCCAAGGCCATGGCCAGTGGGAAACAGTGGTAATAAAAAGTCAGCAACATGTTTATTTAGCAAACTACTCCCCCCAGGTCACTCAATCCCCCAGTTCACTCTCTCTCTTTATCTTCTCTCCTCCTTATAGAACAATATCATAGATTTATTTTCAATTATCTATATACATTTTTCTATTATTGTACATTTCCAGAATGAAATCCCACATACAACCTGCAGTATGTACCACAGGTTGAAAGACCTAAGCAACACAGCACGTAATATTGTCATTTATGTACACATCTTGTGCTTTTCAGGCTCCAGAGCTTTTTGAGAATAAGCCCTACACCGTGACTGTGGATTACTGGAGTTTCGGGACAATGATATTTGAGTGTGTGTGTGGCTTTCGGCCCTTTCTACACCACATGCAGCCTGTACAGTGGTGAGAACGGTACACAGCCACGCGCCATTACATTCTCTCTTCGGTTACGGTGGGAGTTTATTGACTTTTGGTGTCTTTTAGGACGAGTAAAGTCAAGAACAAGGGTCCCAAAGATATCATGGCTGTCGAGGACATGAATGGAGAAGTCAGATTCTCGACACACCTTCCCTATCCGAACAATCTCAGCAGGTGCCCTTTAAAATTCGTCCTAGTTTTCTTGGAACATCGAGTACAATTGTTTTCCAAAACACCTTACTAATTATTATGTGTGTGTCCGTTTTTGTGTGTGTGTGTGTGTGTGTGTGTGTGTGTGTGTGTGTGTGTGTGTGTGTGTGTGTGTGTGTGTGTGTGTG
>JAOPJO010000043.1:1712682-1727860 GCA_027123675.1 Molva macrophthalma | reverse complement strand
CGTGTGTTCGAGAGCGTGAGACTCCGCCCCCGCGCGAGCCCGCCCGCGCGGGGGGGGGGGGATGCATGTTACTGTGGGGAGGATTGGGGGGTGTGTTGGTGGGAATGAATGGAACATATGGGCTTCTCCGCATCTATGTCTAACCAGGTGGAACTGGGTCAGTACCGAACAACATAGACCAAAAGAACCCAGGACAGGCTATCATGAATCAACATTTTCTAGACTGCAGTGTGAAGGCATTGAAGGATGTGATCCACAGCTGAGGAAGTACATAAGTGTGTGCGTGTGTGTGTGTGTGTATGTGTGTGTGTGTGTGTGTGTGTGTGTGTGTGTGCTCGCGCAAGCGTCTTTATGTATGTATATAATATGTGAGAGCAGAGAGTGAGTGTGTGAGAGAGAGAGTGTGTTTGTCATTTTATACAATGTAAAACAGAAGCATACCTCCACTCCACATCAGACTGCGCCGTGTTGGCCTGCGTCATAGTCACGTGTGCCAGGAATGTATCGGCAGACATGTAGACACGCAGACATCACCCCGGTGTTGATTTACACCATACGACATTAAAACCAGGAGCCCATTTTAAACACAGCCAGGCACACCACAGGAAGTACATCATACAACTGTCCAAAGATGGTGTAGGGAACCAATGCCGTAGTGCAATCGGACCGATTGGACCGACCCAAACATAAGGAAGTGTTTTGCATTTCTTGGAGATGATCTCTGCTTAGCCTAGAGGTAGTTAAACATTCATTAGTCATGGCATTCGATTTAATGAGCTGAACATAATTGAGTCAGCAGTGATAATGTCCTTGGAATGTCTCTATGCTAAACTGACGTCCCAGTAGGCTGTTCACCCATTTACACAGCGATGATCTACATTTTATATCCAGGAATGTAATTGACCAATTACCCCCAATGGACACAATTAGTTTGTTTCACTTTGCAGATGTATGAAAGCATGTTCACACATGAACTCTAAAGGAAAATATTAAAAGTGAGGTTAATACTCCTGCTGTTAACACAGACCTAAGCCAAGCAGCCAATAATAGGTGGGCCCAGTAAAATAAAAAGGTCCCTAAAGTATCAATGTTTTCCTGCACTAGAAACATTCAGCATGGGAAAGTTTTGTTAATAATGTTAATGTTCATGTTAAAAAAGTGAGTTACACAGGTTTTCCATTTTCATTTTGTTAATTTCCTCTCTTAAACCTCTCTCACCAGCTTGTCAGGGTGCATGTGTGCATGCAGGTTCATGTGGGTGTGTGTGTGGGTGAGTGTGAAGGACGGAGCATAAGAGAGACACTGCTCTGAAAAGAGAGCGAAAGAAGAGAGCGCAGAGAGGAAGACAGGCAGGGAAAGAAGCAGAGAAAGAGATGGAGAGTGAGAGAGAGGAGGAAGACAGAGGAAGAGAGAGAGAGAGAGAGAGAGAGAGAGAGAGAGAGAGAGAGAGAGAGAGAGAGCACAGTGGAAGACAGAGGAAGATAGAGAGAGAGAGAGCAAAGTGGAAGACAGAGGAAGATAGAGAGAGAGAGAGCAAAGTGGAAGACAGAGAGAAAGAGGGAGTAAGGGAGTAAGAGAAGGGAGGGGGCCAGAAATAGCTGAGGGTGTGTAGGCCGGCTTGTGACCACCGGTATGCGCGGGGAGGCAGCCATCCGCTGGGCAGGCGTATGGTTATGAGCGCGCTACACAGAGGACTGTTCAGCAGCCCACATGCAAGACCTCCGGCCTTCCCCACCCATGGCTATTTCTGGAGCCCTCTGTCACTGTGCTGCCTTTCAATCGGCAACCACACAAACACAGCAGCAGGCAGAAGAGAGAAACACACAAGCTTTTCGCTCAAACCAGGCAGCCATTTTTTTCTCATTTTTTTACTGTTTGTGTTGTTGTTGTTTTACAATTTTGTTTTTATGATTTCTTTTTATGATGTCGTTTGTCTGCATTTATGTTTCTTGCTGGTTGATTTAAGACCATTGGCTACTGTATCATTGACATCTGTTATACACTGCTTACAGCATCTCTCTGTACTGCTGTAGTTTCATGAACAGTTAGATATGAGTGATGCTCTATGTAACTGTGAAGTGTGTGTGGATGATGGCTGGTTTAAGCAGCCTCACCTGGCCCGAGTCAGACTGATTGGACTCTGGGGCTGGGTAAGGCTGCCCACCTGTTGTACATTGAGCAATCAATGTGAATAGGTTAAACCAGCCATCACCACACACACTCAGGAAGATCTCCTACATGGCGAATGGATCCCCATCTTCCTGTACCATCTTCTTCAAACTCTAAAATAAACCGGTTCCCAACATCACGACCCTGCGACCTTGTTCTGGAGGAGCCCATTAAAAGCCACCTAGGTGGAGTGTGGCAGCCACCTAGGTGGCATGTAGCATTGGCATTGCTACAGTAACATGTTGTCAGTGTGTTGTATGCAACAGATTGACTTGGCCTAACCACTCGGTCATTAACACAATCACCAACCAATACCCATGGGTCTGCATAACAGCCTCTTAGGCTGAGGGAAAAAAACTCTCTGCCTGCATCTCTATATCATCTGAACAGAACACAAGAACTTTTAAAAACATAAAATCCACTCGTTCGGCAAGTGCCATTAAATCCTTCCTAACCTTTGTCCGTTTGTTCGAGTACAGAGCACATCTGCAGAGTTGACGTCAGGATGAACTACATTCCGCCTCAGCCTACAGGTGTTGTAAAGAGTTAAAAGAGGCAGGCTTAAGGCAAATCTCACACATAAATGTCCATCTGGATTGTTCCTGCATTTCCCATCACTAATATGAGGGTGCAAAGGGCATTTCTCAAGCAGCTGGAGCAGCTTTTAAAAGCATCTTAAACTCACCACCAGTGAGTGTGCCAAAAGTAGTGTGCCTGGGTTTGGAAGTAAATGTTAGCGAGGGGACGGAATGGAAACTAGAGGTTGTCGTAGTATTGTGGTGTTCGATAACTACAAACAGCAGTCGGGCCGATGCGTCATTGACAGCTCCTGATTTGGTTAAATGGATTAAATTTATATTGTTTTTTGTGATGTGGAATGTAGGCATAATCTTGTTTAGCTGAAACCGCTAAGGTCTCAGTCTTGACATCTGTTTTCTGATTTCAGAAGGTGTTGTTTAAAAAGGAACTTGCACCAAACTTAACTCTGTGGCAGGGTTTCAACCTGATTATTTCTCCTAGCTGCCTTCTTAGTGTTTTTCTTATTGTAGACACTTTGTAGAACTGGAAAGCCAGCGTAAGGAGAAAAACACATTATTATTATTATTAATAATAATAACAAGCTGTAGAGTTACATAAAAAAATGGTTGGTAGTTACTATTATTATTATTAATAATAATAATAATAATATATATTTTTTATTTTTATGTAACTCTACAGCTTGTTATTTCCTATAAGTAATAAATACCAATGGTTAGAACTAATGCAGATGGCCGCGGTCTACCTGTAGGTGTCCTTGAGCAAGATGCTCTACCTCCTACCTGCTCCATGTTTATGAAATCTAAATCACAGCAAGTTGCTTTTTGCTGTTATCCAAAGCAACTAAATAGTAAATAGTAATGATTATTTTGAATCAAATCTGGCAAGGAGGCTGTACAATTTAAGAAAGTTTAACATTATTTTTGATATTATTACTATTACTTTATTAAGTATTCAGTGTTGACGATAAAGCAGATGCAATGTGTGGCAGTGAAAACTGGGACTTATTGCCTGAATTTATGTTCAAGTTGCATCTCAATTCACAGCGGATCAGGGCCTTATTGGGTTTTGGGAATATTTGTTTTAAAAAAAGACAAATTCTGCTTCGAATTATGGTTTACTTTACGACATCAATTTTTCATAGATTTTTTTGTTGGGAAACGTAGAGCAGACATATTATAACATAATATGCGTGACTCAGGTAAATTACTTCTCATCCATAGACACGCAAAGAGAGAGGAGTGTAACTCAAACAATGTTTTAACAGCTGTCATCAATTTTACACTGTACACTGCACGCTCTGCATCGTGATTGTTCATGAGTCTTCTTACCACACGCCTGTTATGCCTGGCTTTGATGGATGGATTAAGTTATACGCATATCTTTCGTCGAATTGCAAAAGGCCTGTTGGGTCTTACATTTTTTCTTTTTGAAAGACATTTCCTTTTTTACATGTTTATTCGGAGCTTACCATATATACGGACTAACAATAGAGGGCCTAACTCAATGTTTGTTCCGTTGGCGCCCCCTGCTGGGCAGGTTCAATATTCAGTTAAACAGAAAAAGATAAGAAAAAAAGAGAATAGGCCTAAGAAAGGAAGAAAGATAGAAAAATAAATTCATTCGATTAAAAAGAAAGAAATGTAGACATAAATTCCTTAGTTAAGAAGAAGAAGAAATGTGCCAAATCAATCAAAAAATTTGACCTCATTCCTTAGATGTCAAAACAAAAACAACAAAGATATAACTAAATGAATGATGGATATAATATTAAATAATGTAATACTGTTCAAAAAAATAGCAAACTGAACAGTTCAGGAACAACTAACAATCCCTGATCTTAGTGACTGGGCAAGCAGAAAACAAATGTTGATCTTGAGGTACTATTTAATCATGCTTTGGCACGGGGGTGTGAACTTTGAACGGTCACAGAAAGAAGTAGCCATTTGAAGAGCCAAGCAACAGTAGGCCTACAGGCACAAGAAGATGGACGATATTATCAATGGAAATAATCAATGCGTTATTGTATGCATTATAGTTATTATGTTACGGAAAAATGTGTTGGGCAACAAACATGGAGAATTGAGTTTTAGGCTACCTTTAGGCTTAATGATTATTTTCTGTGACTATGGAGGAAAAACTATGAAAAATCAATTAATCAAAAAAAGAAACAAACTGCATCAGGCAAATATTGTTAAATATGTCCTGCACTGATTAACAACTTACATTTTAAATGTAATTAATAATTGTAAAGATCATGTTACTAAGAATGCATATAAATCATGCTTTGTTTGATGATGATTTATCAACTTAGGCAGTTGACGATTGCCTGGTTTGCTTCTAGTTTATTTTTTGCTTTCGCCTGGAAGACCACAAAATTACTGTTGGAGTCTGCTGGTGAAGTCCTCCTTTGGTAAAAATAGGGAGCACGTTGCAGCGGAGTGATACTCATGAATGGAGCAAGCTTAGGCCTATCAGTCGGATTCTCCAATCCTGTGGCGTGCTGCAGCAGCTGACTGATGGCACACCTTCAGTTGCACAAACCTGTCAGGCGGCCATCTTTATGGTTGGGTGCCTCTTTAAAGTATCTCTAAACATGGCGTGCAACTGAAACACATGTCATTTTTTTTGTGGTCGTTTTGTTTTTGTTCTGCTCTGGTGGGGCCTCCTGATGTTAATGAATTCAGCACCAACAGGGAATTCTGTCCGCTACACTCGCAGCGGCCTGTCAGCCAGCATCTGATAGTAATGCTTCATTACACGTGGCTTTCTTCTCCGCAGCTTTTCTTGTTAGTGACTCATTGCAGTACACATAGAAAACTCCAACCAAAAAGGCGGTGATGCGCCCTATAAACCTCCTTCACCCATTCCCTCACCCCCTCAATCCAGGCTAAGGCCTTGGGCAGATGTGTGGAGGGCTGAGGGGCTGACGGCAGATTGATGGTAGACCCTCCCCCCTTATCTTCTGGCCTTGACCCCAGTGGGAGCGAGGCCATTGCTGGGTGAGTCTTATCAGTCCATCGTCATACCCCTCCCTCCCTCACTCCCTCCAAGGGCTGGTGGCCAAGGCTTTTGCTTTTTTATGTGCCTCACTGCACATCTGGGCCTTCAGGTGGGCTTTTGTTCCCTGTGATGGTGGAATGCAGGCTGTGGGCAGGAGGAACAATGTGTTCCACTCTGTGCCAGTTCAGCAGGTAGCAAACTGCACGTAGCGATCCTGGTATAGGGAACTCCCTGCCTAGTCAGCTCCATAGCAGATTATTTTTTAAAGATTATCACTTTTTTCCCATCTTCCAGGTTGGCACCCTGACAACCTTTATAGGTTGCGAAAACCCTTTCAAGACCATTAAACACATTAGATCTGCGGAACGGGTTACATACTTTAGTTTACCGTGATCACACACACACACACCAAGTCTCAAATAAGGGCAATCTGCAGACGATACCCTGCTCTCACGTGATACCCTGCTGTCATATGATGGGTGTTTTTTGAACCTCTTCCATTTGGGACCCTCACTTAAATGGAAACTCACAAATATAGTGTTAGTTCTCCGTAATGCCACAGAAGTGCAATAATGTTCTTCCTAACTTACAGTATAGACTTGTGTGTGGACAAAACAACAACTAATGCTATTTTGAAGTTGTTAAGTTTTAATTTAGTTTTTAGGAAGAATATAATACATGTCTTACGGGAGGAGTGAGTAAGGACATTTGGCAGTTTTTGTCAAAGCTTTAATTTGCCATAGAATTTGTGTATTTTGCCCATTTGTCAAATGTAATGAAATGGGATTTCAGGGAATAGGCACTGTTACATCCACATTGAAACACCTAGTGAGTTCAAATTTTAGTTATCTAATGGCTTTCATATCAAAAGGTGATGGCTAATCAAACCTCTTACTCATCATTGGAACTACTGCTAAACTGTACACTCTGTACCCAAGGCACAGAATGTTTAATCTCTTATTTAAATGTAACTAGGAAATACTTTTGGAAGTTCTGCATTAAATAAAATCCGCTGGTAGTAGTTAATAAGGGATTAACTAATAACTTGTCTCAGAAATCAGGTTTAAGATTGATATTTAAAGTTTGATGGCAAACAAGTTCAAATCTGAAGGATCAAAAATTCGGACCTTGGCCCGACGAAAACGGAACGTTTCTGTTTGGTCTCTACCCGAACACGGAATGTTTTGGTGGTTACACAGAAGACGGTCAGGATAACCAAGTGCCTCCCAGTTTACCTACACTACAGTAAGATATAATACTTAATTGTACTCATGTATCGCATTCAATATAGCATTGGTACAAAAACGCATTGTAACTGTCTCACATTAAGTTTTATCTGAACTAATAAATGGAACGTTTACGAAGCGCGTGTGTTTGAATTTAGTGGAGACGGTGTCGAAGGTGAATGTCTTCATACAACTTACTTGTTCAATAGATGACCAGCGAATGTTGTACACTGAGTCACGGCACTGACAGAGACACACATACACGGTGTATAAATGTCGTTTTAACGCAGTCATTATACATTCAACTATTGTAATAAAGTAATTTTGATTGTTTAAAATCGGGTGTACATAGGGTATGATGTTAAATCCCTGGGTGATTATTGTTATAATCCCATTAGCCTATATAGCTAGCCTAGACCTTAGTGCTAGTTTTATGACGGATGATGTGTGGATGTAATTTCGGCTCCATTGTACTTCTTTCTAAGTTACAACATAGAAAGAGTACAAACCCAAATTACAGTATTAATGTAAACGTCTTGTCAGTCTAAATGTATGGTCTTTCTACAAGCAATTCATAAGTGTAACTCACTTCTATAGGGCTTGTACATCAGAATGTATCCTGGGATTTTTTGTTGACGTTACTCCGCCATTTTGTGATGCTTTTGTGATGTAGTAATCTAAAATCCGAAATATAAAATATACCGTAATGTAGGCCGTAATATATTTTTGCCATGTCTCGCATGACAAACGCTGTGGCAGTTTCAAACACAATAAGGTCCCTCCACAATGATGAATAATTTCACAATGAATTGCAAAACAATGACCCAAACAACATTACTACCAATAACATTTCTATGCTCCAATACTGCCGAAATGGCTGCTCACTGCCATGTGAACTCACAATGTACAAGCCCTATTATGCTTTTTAAGAAATTATCTTCTAAGTGTACAAGTATTCACATATGTTTCCCTGCAGACAGCATGGCTCATGCTGACAGCAAGCTGATAGTTCTGGGAGCTCTGGCTGGGATGGCCGGTATCAGCCTGGCTGCCGTCTGGTACCACAGTCTCAAGTCCAGGCGCCGGGACTCCTGGCCTGGCCTGTACCTCAACAGCCCTAGCGGCAGCCAGGCTGCGGGCAGCGTGACCATGGTGGACGGCGGAGCCGTCATTGGGCCGATCGGAGGAGGCCAGGCGGAGGTGCTGGACCGCCTGGAGGCTCTGATACGCTGTGTTTCGGAGCTGAAGGACGAGATGAGGGCCCTGAAGAGCGCCCTGCCCCTGCTGCCTGACCAGGTAAGAGAGGAGCTGAAGGGCCACGGCAGATCAGAGGGCAGCGCTGCGGGGTCCCGCAGGACCACCCCTACCCGCAGGAAGCGGACCGCAGCCACCGGCTTGGCTGCCAGAGGCGGAGGTCAAAGTTCAGAGGAGGCAGAGAGCGAGGGAGGGTGAGTACAACCATATGCACTACCACTATAACGCATATTGGGGATTGTACCCATATTCCTTTAGTTGATAACTGCTGCTAACTCTACTTGTGGTCAAAGTGGCTAAAAGCATTTCTTGATTTGTTTTGGATGCAGACTTTGCCATCGTAAATAGTAAATAAATAAATAAAAAGCTTTCATAGTGTGCATGTTCATAAAATAGATCATAACATCATGAGGACAGTTTATGATCTGCAAATCAGAAAATCTTGTATGTCTTAACTCTTCGCATACTAAATGTATGTAACTACTGCAGGTCACTAAAGTATTTGTTACAGGATTATCATAACGATGCACTGCACACACCTTTGAATTGTACCTGGTGGTTTGGCACTACTGTTTCTCCCCAATTAAAATGATAACTGTAATTCAACTTCTGCCATAAATCCGAGACAGTTATATACACAATCAATGGAATGGTTTTATTTGAATGCAGCCAGTGAAATAATAGCTCAAGGCTTTTCAACTAGGGATGGTGTGAGGGCAATTTCTAATTGGCTCGGCAGATCCCAGGTGTTATTACCCACCCGGTAAGGTGTGGTGAAGAGTGGAGCATAGGACAATGGGTGTCTTGTTGACTGAGGAGCTTTCTGGGACATCCCAACATAAGGATATCCAACGTGATGGACTGATTGCTGGAAATAATGTCATCAACTCGTTCTTCTTCTGAGTGGAGGCCTGTTTTTAGATTAATTATATTAATATATTATAATGTAACAGTGATATCAATATGCCCTGAAGGCCTTGTGCTTCCCCACCTTTACAAGGCTACTTACTGGGTAAGCAGATGTGCTTCAGTGTGCTTTCCAATGTGCCTCAGGTGTGGCGGAATGGCAGAGGAACATGCCCAGCTCTCTACCTTCATAGACCACAACATACCTCAATCACACCCAAACCTTGGATAAAATAAACAGTAGGTTACCTAAGCATCAACACCCACTTGTCTTCTTGGAAAGGCAAATAGGAACATTTGAAATTATGAATGTGACCGACTAAAGACAAAACAACAACTAATGCTGTTTTGAAGTTGTTGAGTTTTAATGGAGTTTCTAGGAGGAAAATGATACATGTCTCTACAGGGGGAACGAGTATTGACACTTGGCAGTTTTTGTGAAAGCTTTAATTTGCCATAGAAGTTGTGTATTTTGCCATTTGTCCAATGTAATGAAATGGGATTTCAGGGAATAGGCACTGTTGCATCCACATTGAAACACCTAGTGAGTTCAATAGTTATCTAATGGCTTCAATATCAAAAGGTGATGGCAAATCAAACCTCTTGGTCGTCATTGGAATTACTGCCACTTTACCCAAGGCAAGGCACAGAATGTTTTATCGCTTGTAAAAATGTAACTTGGAAATACTTCTGCATTAACAAAATCCGCTGGATAAATGCAGTTAGAGGTTAACTAATAACTTTTCTCAGAAATCAGATTTAAGATTGATATTAAAAGTCTGATGGCCGACAAGCTCAAATCTGGGTGAACGGGATGTTTCACTTTATTTTGCTTCATATTTGTTTCGGCCAATCATGCTGCTGGAGGCGGGGATGTACGCTTGTTATTGGCAAAAACACAAACCTGGTCAGCAGTAGTAAGCTATAATAAAAGTGTCTCAAAGGTTTCAAATCAACACCGTGTAGACTGGCAACTGTAGAAATAAACTTAGTAAAATAAATTCTTTGGTAGAATATCTCCATAGCTATGCATAGCTATGACATGGTAGGACTGCTGGATCAGATGTTCTGCTATGACATAGTAAGACTGCTGGATCAGAATTTTTGCTCCATTCTTGGTGTCATATAATAGTTGTAAACTATTTAAAAAGATATAATAATAATTTATATAATTTGTTGTACTTAATAAAAACGTCATTATAATTGGCAACTATTATTACTATTATATCACTGGAGCACAAGGGTACTAAAATACTGTGCCCTTGCTGTGCTGGCATCCTGACTAAGCAGTTAACAAGCATGTATTGTCTCTTAGGTCTGTCAGACTCTATTCCTTGCTGCTGCTGTAGGTGCTTTTTATTTTAAAAGCTGCAGCTGTGTGCCAATTCCCAGTGAACTATATTTCATCTCACCAGGTGAACAGTCCGTTCTCCTGCTGTTTCAAATACACCCCAGCTCCAGGCTGCACGTCAATGTGATTGCTAATACCAGCTCTGCTTGTCAAATGCATTGATCTATCTGCTGTTTTTTTTTAAAATCTAACATGCATTGTCAGATAAACTGTTGACTTTTGAAAAAACTGAGTTCTACGGCTGCAGCGGATTAGGTACTTAATCTGACGAGACCCTGGTTCATGTCAGTGTGCCGTGAAGTTGTGAATGACTCTGGCACCGCTTGTGGCCGTCTATAAAAACACATCTGTCTCGTCTGTCTTTTGCTACGTGACTACTGTAAGCATGATCGATGCACTTGGGTTATATGAGGGCATTCATTCTTTTTCCCCCTTCTGTAAACATCAGCCCTCCTCCATTAGAGGGTTCGATCTTAGCGTAATCCAAGCCCCCCTCCCCTCCAGTAGAGGCAGCTGATTGGTTGCCTGACTGCACCGTTGAATGGCTCCTATCTCTAGGTTGTAATCATTAGAAATAAATCTTTTAATGTACGCACACACACACACACACCCAGACACACCTCTCATAATTACAGAACTTTACCTCTGCTGTGTTATTTGTTGGGGCACGGTGTATGGGAATGGTATAGTCGGTGGAGAATAAATTCCAGCCCCTCAGGGTTAGGGTTAGTAGCATCCACCCAGAGAAATGAGCTACAGCCCTAATCCTCACATCCATCTGAAGGGCCCTCCATATCCCACCTAAGAGCACCATATCCTATCCCGGAGCCTGTTGGGAGGGCCAAGGTAGAGCCATGGCCCCTGTTACGCAGTGCTGTGGTCACTTGTTTTGTTTTTCGCCAAAGTCACTAAGTACACAGAAAGATTAGCTGGGATATTGTTTTCAACTCGCTGCCAACTGAGCTCTGCAAAGCAAATATAAATACGAAAAATAAATATTACAAAATCTGCAAAAGGAGACACAGCTTGCATCACTGACATTGACATTATTACAAAGAATTAAAAACAAGAACCATCAGTCTATCTATAATCCCTGTGTCAACAATATAAGAGAGTAGAGCAATCACAATTGAACCAGAGGCAATTATCAATGTATCGCTATGGATATCAACTATGGAAATATGCGTTGATGTGCATGCATCGTGCAAACCTATTGATCACAGATTGTATGCAGTTCTTTAGATGTCAGGTTTAATTAGAGCCATCACTTAGAAGGACATTTGCTTGTCTGTTGAATTAGAGATATTCCAACGGTGTGACTAGTGTTGGCGTAACCAGTGATTGGACTCCCCTTGCTCCAACACGAGTTTTGGAAATACCTGCACAGATGCATTTTTGTTTCTGTATTTGTGTGTACATGTGTTGGTAAAAAAAAAACAGCAGGTACAACACCATGTCAAAGTGAGCGGGGAAGACAATACTAAGAATGAGGACATAATCCTCGCTGCCAGAAGGATTGGGACCCCCGAGACGTTCCACAGCCCTGTGATTGGCTCTCCGTGTGCCGTGACAGCTTCCTCATCGACACAGCCTCTTTTACATGCGAGGAGAGCCTATCAATCACACCGCGTGCATGCCAAGCTGTCAGGAACCTCATTTAAACGTGTCTTGTGGGAACTTGTAATTCCTCAAACAGTTCCCACTGTTGTTTATTCACCTCGACTGGCCATAGCTCAAGGACATTAGTTAGAGGACGGGGAAAAAAAAGTATTAAAAATAACAAATAAAAAAAAACCCGACAAGAAAACCCTTGCATTTATGACATGGATAGTTGTTGATTTAAGCAGAGCAGACGGATTCTGTGAGGCAAGGAAGGCATGCCTGATCAACGCACACCTAATGTTTATAAAGAGATACTCGTGATTAATGGTCTGTATTTCACTGAAAAGCTTATGGAAAACAAAAATGTAAGTACTCGAGCATGGGATATTTACACTTACAATGCTAAAGCATTGTAATTGCTTCATTTTAAGCATACAATGACAACGTATAAAATAGAAATAGGCTTAGCTGTCTATGCACGCATCTTTGCACATCGATTTGCGGTAGTAGAGTGTTGAAGTTTGGAGTTGAAGGTCACGACTAGATCCAGAAGACAATAACCTACTTTTAAATGAGCACATGGAAATGCTTGGGTGGAACACAAAGTTGACCATCTAACCTCGTGCCAGTGCCCTGGGAGTGCACCTGCACTGCTCTTGATGTTGCACAACAGAACGCGTTACACCTGTGGGCCACTCGGTGTGTGAATAATTTAAATAGCTGTCTGTCATCACTTGCATGCGTCCTTCCGGTTTATCCTTCCTCCCGAAGATCTATTTTTTGATAAGAAACCGTAGAACAGGTGGCTATACTGTGCCTTTGCCAACCCTATTATTTATGATGTTAATTTCCCTTTCTTGATTCTTGGCCTTCTGGTCTTTGCTATGCGCTTATCAGTGTGGCTGCTAAACCATTCCCTACTGCATGTTCAACCACCGTCGTGCCCTCTGTATTGAGTTTATTGTATCTTCCTCCTGGCAAGTTTCATTACAGGGCAAAAATGTATGCAATCAGGTTTTCTTAAGCAGAAGCAATGCAAGACGTGGAACCCCACCCCCCAGTCTATGAGATCACACAAAAAGTCACATTTAGTTGAATGCTTTACTTCTGTATGATGGGCCCCAACAGCAATGTAACAGCAATGCTGTATGTCTAATACTGTTAGTATGTCAGTAATCTACCATTCATCAAGTTTTTTTTTCCACAATGCTATGACGCTGCATCACAAACAGGGGGCGTAGTAAGCACCACTTCATTCATGACCCAGACCATGGCAGCAGAACCTAGTGCAACGGTGGGCTTTGTGGGAGAGCTCAGACTAGTACGATTTCTCTCAGAGAATTCTGACCCATGTCTACTATTTGGACGCCTGCAGAGGCAATATATTCACTCTTCAGTCAGGCCATTGTTGCAGTGCAAGTAACCACCCTCCCCGCCCCACCCCCCCAGTCGCACCCAGCAGTGAATAGGTCTGGGGCCGGATGCTCCAAGGCCTTGAGATGTTGAGATGGTAACTCTTCACCGTGTTTGTTGTGAGGGCTCTCGCCATGACAACCTCCACAGTTAAGCTCCCTTCAAAGTATCTTTCCTTTTCCCCCCCTGGACTTGGTTGAATGGCTCTGCTCCATTATAAGGACACAAAGTGCATTTCAAGAAGTTGATCAGTGCCTTGCATATCTTATGGTTGCACAAGGAGAATGGACCAAGCAAGCACAAAGGCCAAGTTAACAACTGGCCAACTAAATAAGTTATTGGATTGGAAGTGGGTCACGTGTTGTTTGTCGTCCTGACGCCGACGTCTATGTACACAGATCATGTAAAAAGTATGGAAGATGTACAAAATGTACTATTACATAATGCATTATCACGATAACACAAACAATTGAAACAAGTATAAGTGGTTGTTGTGCTACTTTATGGTTTCTTTATTGGTAACATTAACATGCTGCAGCTAGGCCGTAATGACACAACATCATTACTTTAAATTGGTTTCTTTATTGTATGCATTAACGTGCTACAACTAGCCCTTAATGACACAACATCAGCACTTTAGATTGGTTTCTTTTATTGTAAGCGTTCACGATGCAATATCATTTCAGTTCTTTACACATGATGTGCTTTTGCACCCTGCATATTCCGCTGAGAGTTCAGACATAAAAACTTCGGAAGCTACTTCATCTGAACACGTTGTGAGGCTGACATGTGTTGTTGTTCTCGCATGTGTCCGCCCCTTGTGCTGTTGCAATTTTCCCATTTTCTTTTCCTTTTCTCCAGGCTCTCCCAGCCCTTCAGTGGCTAATAATGCCCCGGCTCTTGTAATAACAGGAGGGCTCAAGGTGTGTCTGGGTGGGCGGGGTCTGGAAATGGCCTCCGGCACCGGGCACCTGTTGGGTCCACGGTGCTTCTGGGCGGGACCCGCTCTGACACATCCCTCCAGAACCTGTGGCTCACAGACATAAACATTCCTCCAAACCACCAATGACGCACACGCAGCTGCTGCCAGCACCTGATGGAAGCTTCCCATAGCTTCACCTTTGTGTCTTTCGTTTCACCTCGACTAGGTCGTTAAGACCGTTTCTTTCCCTCTCATCTCCGTCTCGTATACAGCCCGCTATGCGCTGCTTCTTCTTAAGTGCTGTTGATTAGTTGCCGTAGTTGAAAGAGGGAACCATAAAACGCGAGTGGCTGTTGCGTGCCCCGTCCCGGGCAAACAAGTCCTCGCCGTGCCGGGGGGAGAAAGGCCTTCAGCCATCGTAACGTAACGAAAAGACTTTCCTCCACTGTCGGCATTTAGAAACATTTAAGCGACCCACTTGTGTAAACAAGGCTGCTGCAGCCTTGCATGTAAACATGCAGTGAACTGTCATTTTGTATAATCAGCCCTGGCCACGGGGTAATCATAAAAGCGACTCGTTAAAACTTGATTTTTGATTACTCCGAGTCATCGCGGGGTGAGATTCCTCAGAGAGGAAGAGGGAATTATGTAGTTTGTACACTCAGTGATTCCAGTGAGGAAAAAAACCTGCCGTGACTGTAGTTGTTTGTTCTCAGAGGAGGGGTGTGTGTGTGTGTGTGTGTGTGTGTGTGTGTGTGTGTGTGTGTGTGTGTGTGTGTGTGTGTGTGTGTGTGT
>JAOPJO010000043.1:1702500-1712582 GCA_027123675.1 Molva macrophthalma | reverse complement strand
TGTGTGTGTGTGTGTGTGTGTGTGTGTGTGTGTGTGTGTGTGTGTGTGTGTGTGTGTGTGTGTGTGTGTGTTGGCTGAGGGGTGCATGACCTTACTGAAGGGCCTCCCATACGATTCCCAAACCCTGTTTTACTTGCATGGGAGATAGATTGTATATTCATGTTTTTCCCTGGCTCTTTCAAGGGTTGATGTTGAGGAATGTCTTGTCAAAGAAACGTCTACCTTGTGGCTTTGATAAGGGATGTAGGAAATTAACCTGGCTCAACCTGGCATTGTGTTTTCCAGTTATATGACGGCGCTGACAGACTCTGACGAAGAGGAACCAAGCCATCCAGGTCAGCGTCAGGAGGAGGAAGAGGAGGAGGAGGAGTCTGTGGACCAGCTGGACGTCCTTCTGGAGAGGGTTGACTCTCTGCATCGAGGGGACAGTGGCGACAAAAGACAGAGTCTTGATATGCTTCTGGAGAAAAAAGAGGAGGTACGTTGAGTACACACGCATTCATGTCTGTGGCCCATTGTCAAGTTTCTCTCTCTCTCTCCAAAGGTGCGTTTTGTATCTGTAAAACCTGTATGAGGCAACTTTTATATTTTTGTTAAAACTAGGTAAAAATACAAATTCCTTCCACCACTTTTGGGCCACTTCGCATCACGTCCTCTTCACCCCTAACACTCCCTCTGCAATGATTTACCTTCCATGTTCCTCCTCCAAATTCAGTTTACAGTGAAACATATTGGGTTTGACATGATAAATGGATGGATGGATGGCTTTCATTCTTTAAATACTTAATTTTCAACCATTTCTGACCAAAAAGCGATAGCAGCAGCAGTAGTGAAACAGTTGTGTGAAAAGTGATGTATGCATGCATAGTGCAGTCTTAACCAACCTTTTTCTTTTTTTCGCTATTGGCAGTATGGATACAGCGCTTCGCTTTGGTGGCGACTTGCACGGGCCTACTGTGATGCTCATGACCTCGCCGGCTGCCTAGACGAGAAGAAGGCGTTGGCTGAGAGCGGTAACCAATCACATTCTGTGCCAAGTTCTCATGAAAAGAATGCAGAGGAGATGTTTTGTTTCACCAATGATCGCACAAGATCTATTCATTCATCAAAATCACCAGACTTTGAGGTTTTTACACTAGTGGAGCAAACATGAGCTGGAGGGCAGGAAGTGTTCACTGGGTATACATATACTGGATATAAGTTAAGATATATGTTTCTTGGAGGTTAATGGTGCTTAAGCGTAATGGTTTAATCACACAATGCTATCGAGTGAGATTAATACGTTTTTGTTTGTGTACTGTTGGTACAACCCATGCTAAGTATAGTGACTAGGAAGCATTTATACTTGAAAACTCAAAGCAGAGACTCACATTACCGAAAACTAGCCGACTATGGTCCTTTTTTTCGTTCCCACTCGTGGCCACAACTGCATTCGAAAAAGTGACATTCCGCCAAGCTTTTGATTGCTTTCATTTGATCTCCACTGTAGTACGAGGTCTGCAGTTCAAGGTAATTTATTATATTTACTGACTTGATATCGGTAAATTGATAAACCCTGTGATAAATCATTATTTTTTTTAAGTTGAAAGTGTCCAACCGAAAAAATCCCAACCCTCCCTTCAGGCCTCCCTCCAAAGCCACTAGCTGAAATATCTAAGACTTGCTCATAGCTTTAGCAATAGGTGTGCCTAGCCTTGTGAAGACTCCGGTCACGACCAATGAGTGCACAGGCAGAGTGCGCGCAGGTTGCCAGGCAGGTAGGTAGACAGACAGGTAGGCCATCAATGGTGATGAAATGATTGGACAACCTTATTACAAGCCTGCGACGGCCACAGATACCAGATATTAACCCACAGAAGACAATTCACAATGCATGTACCCCGATCCACAAATATTTGGTACTTGTGCTTCATAAAATGATATCCACACGGCTAATTCACGAGCCACAAATGCATATTTTTAACAAAATGTGGCACACAAACTAGTCAGTATGCATTTGTGGATCTCGTAGAGTTTTGTCCAATGTGTAGCGCAGCTGATCTGTAAAGTGTGGCTGCGTACATAGCATACACCTCTAGATGAGGATATGCGGTTTTAAGTGCTGACGCCTTTATGCCTTAGTCAGAGAAGAAGAGTTTAAATAAAATGCTGCTAGCAATGGCTATTTTAAAGAAAACAGCTTTTATGTTGAGTGTTTATTAAGTAGTTTATAGAATAGTACATATGTATTGCTAGAAACCTACAGGCTAGTAAAAATATGTTTTTCACATTAATGATAAACGTATTGTCCTGGGCCATCATATGAAAGTTTGTCCTGGGCCATCATACAAATGTTAGTTCTGGCCCATCCTATTCATGTTTGTCCTGGGCCATCATGTATACCTTTGTCCTGGGTCATCATATAAACCTTTGTCCTGGGTCATCATATAAACCTTTGTCCTGGGCCATCATATAAACCTTTGTCCTGGGCCATCATACAAACGTTAGTCCTGGGCCATCATATTGATGTTTATCCTGGGACATAATATAAACCTTTGTCCTGAGCCATCATGTATACCTTTTGTCATTGGCCATCAGTAATTGAGGTGTTGTGTAAACTAAACCCTGTCAGTGCCGTGAGCACAATGACATGTTAAATGAGATGGAAATTGTGACATCATTATGCTCAACATTTGTAATCATATTTAGAGATGAGACAGGTTCACTGCAAGGTGCGAGAATGATGACGAATGGAAGTCCAGTAGTCCAGTGTAGATCATATTAATAAATCATAATAGTTTTTGGATGTATATTTTCTTCTGACTTGGTTAACCAACAGAGTAAGCACCAATTTAAGAATGACGGAAATGGCCACTGAAACAAAGCAGGTTTCTTACCTCCACAATAATAATATTTTAACTGTAAGAAATGTATGTGGGAACAAAGTAAACCTATACTAAAGAAAACATTATTCATTCAGCCACTCTGCGCAAAATAGTATGTGCGTAATATTAGAGTTTATTTCTGGTAAGTGCGGTTAAACTTCACTGGGAATCTTTTGCAATGTTTATTTTAGTTTGGACGTGAAAACATTAGCATTCCTACCCACGGCCAACCCATATCACTATTTAAGAATTCAACTTGAATTACCTTTCCAAACCGTACCCACGTTGTACCGCGTTGTCAGCGGTTTGATTTCCCATCATTGGATGATCAGACTACTCTCGTTCAGACTGGATTGGCCTGTTCCTCTATCCTCTTGTTAATGGTCCTTTTAATAATTACCAACCAGACGCTGCTGACACAGATACTGCTGTCTCAGATACTGCTGTCAGGTCAACATTGTTTATATGAAGGCATGTTTGTGTGTGCTCATAGTTCTAAAGCACACAATTTCCCTAAGAAATATTAGCATGCTTTAAAAGAAAGGAAATCCATTCAATGTGTACACGTCTTTACTCTACTACTTCTGTATTTTGAAAAAGGAAGCACAGCACCTTGAATTGACCAATCTGTGCCCAGAATGCTTGGGGTACACAGGGATTACAGACTGTGGTTCATCCAACGGGGTCTGTCCTGTCTCTCCCCCTCTCTAGGGAAGGAAGCGGGTGCGGAGGCGGTGAGGCTAAACCCTTCATGTGCTGACAGTCATCAGTGGTAAGTCTTTGGTCTTTTTTTAATTCACTCATTATTGATCCTTTAATTATTTACCCAAACACGCAACCAGCTACCTTTCAGAAGTGCAGCCAGTGTTCTCCATCTGTGGGGAAACCTTTGCTAGGGTAGGCCTGGGGAGTATGACAAATTGACTCAGTTATTTTCAAACCTAAAAAATGGCTTATTCCCATACTTTGTCCTGTAGCATGTTTAACAGATTACTTTAGTGGGGCTAACCTATCACCCTGGCTTTCTACAGAGTACAAGCACCCTACCTCCATCATTCCACCACCAGCCTTGGTGCTAAGAACAACAAGCCTAAATGGCTTGTTCCCATACATTGTACTGTAAATATCCATGTTCAAGGGATGATTTAAGCTGGGCTAACCCATCACCCTGGCCTTCAGCAGAGTACAACCACCCTACCTCATCCATTCCACCACCACCATACCCCACCCACCCTCACGCCGGGCTTTGTCCAACTGATACCATCACATCCCCTCCAGTTCCTGGAATGTAAACAGTCTGGACTCACTCCGATAGCCTGATGGTGACACTGGCTGAACACACATTCATTTGACTGATGGTCCGCAATCACTGCATATCAGCATTTGGTTGATACCGCGAGGCAGTGGAGCATATTCTGCAGTTGCTGATGGTTGGGTCGGGTGTGGGTGGAGGGTGCCACTCATGTACTCACCTCTCTCCTCGTAACATCAGTTTCATGAGCATTTCGTGGAAAAATTAGTCCTAATGATAATATAAAATGATATACATATTATATAACCTTGTTTACATTGTTTACATTACATTACATTTGAAATTAATCATTTCATAAAAGGCATTTGTACAATAAATGTCCTTTGCACCTCGAGAAAGCTGCCTTCCTCTCTCCAATTGAAAGGTGTTAGTAGTTAGCATTCACATTGCCAATGTAGCCACAAGGTCGGATACTGAGGCCACCTCATGCCAATGTCCTGACTTCTTTATTGCGTCGATTCCTTTAGCCGTCTTGCATCCTTGCAGACATGTCCACTTCCCCCCATAGTGTAATGCAAATTAAATTGGCCTCTCCCATCATGGCTGACTTCAGCCATGGCCAATCCTTAACTTAAATAAATTCCTTTATTCCTTTATGAAATTATTTTCAATCCTTTTTTAAATTAATTAATTCACCTTGCCTCCTCTCCTTTGAATTTTCTCTTTCGAAGCTTGGTTATTCATGCCAAAATACACCTTCAAAACGGTCTGGTGAGCATTATATAAAGACTTGGGCTCTGCCAAAGTCGGAATCATTTGGTAGCAGGGCTCTTTAGAAGTAGATCAAAGGACAGAAAAGAGAGAGCTTGCACCAAAAGATGGGGAAGAAGAAGAAAAAGAAAGTCTTCTCGTCCTCTGGTTTCCTGGTGAAAGAAGGGAGGAAAAATCCCCTTGGCTTTTAATTAGTTGTGTCAAGAGGGGCCTGATGGTATGGATCCTGTTTGTATTTGTGCAGGCCTCGACAGCGCATTCCTGGCCTGAAAGAAGCGCTCATGTTGTGACTTGAAGGCATCGTGCAGACCGCAGCCTGTGCAAACCGCAGCCTGTGGACACAACACAGCCAATAGAGATTTTTCCCAGATTATCGTTCTCAGATTGGCATTCTGTACTTCTGGAAGGTTTGTCTTTTGAAGCTACATAGGCACCACGGCCATGAGAGAAATGTCACAATTCACCTTATATTTTTTGTTTTTTTTAACAAGCAACCTTCTATTTCCTCAACTGCCTGTCTTTCTAACATCGGGGGGCCTCAAGACTTGAGGGTGTGTGTTTGCGGGTGTGTGCTCGCGACATGTGCGTATGTGTTTTTAGGTTAATTAAGTAATAGAATTATTGTATTTTGAGAAACCTATGTTTGTTTGCTTAAGCCGATACTTTCCTTTTGCACAGGCATCAAGGTCCTTTTTAATAGGTGCCACATGCGATTGATGTCTTCTTTGAAGAGGTGTATGGCACTTTCTCTTGGAAAGTGCTTGCAGTGCACCTTGTTGTGCCAGCAGGCCCCTTTGCAGTGCTTGATTCAAAGTAGTTAGCGTTATAGCTTATGCACATACCACAGCTGGAGGTCAAGCCAAAGAGAAGGCCGTGCTTGTTTAGTTAATTATGACCAACAGTTAAAAAAAAAAAAAGCCCCAATGCTTACTCCTATATCCACTAATGGAATCTGTAAGAATCTTAAATCGGGCAGAAATGCAGCATAATTAAAACGGCATGGCAAAGTAGATAAAGCACTGTTTCAACCATGGATATGGAGACTGGGGAGACGTGCCAAGCAGTGTTGCAAGCCTTTTTTTCAGTATGAGGTAACTGTTTACTTAGCATTTCTCACGACATCAGGCGCTGTCACCCTATCTTCACAATGCGGCCAAGCTGGTCACAGATTTGGCAGAGGTTGCTGAGCTGTAGTGCCAATTCCATCTCGATCTGCCACGCAAGGTGCTGGCAAGGGAGAGTCTGCGCTAGACATGCACTAATAATAGACGATGACCACAGTGGTAATAAATGACAATCATTCAGCCCGATCGGGCCATGCCTTTCTCCCCCTTTTGTCTCGCCTGATGAAGTGACGCTCAAAAAAAAAAAGCAGTTTTCTGCCCCACGGACAGTCAGGGCTCCAAAAGTTCTATATGTCTAAAGGGCACTCAAGGTCCCCCTTATATGCTACCAGTGTGTCCACTCTACGCTGTCCCAGCAGCTTTTTAAACCTCCAAAAATGGCAGATAACCCCGCAGCACTTGCCATCTTTCCGACTCATTCTCAACTATATTTATTTTACCGGTTAGGCACTCATATGGTGTGCAACGCAAGAAGGATTTACTTTTCTGTCGTTCTATTATTAAATATTAGACGTTGTCATTGTTTGATTGTTTGGTATGCACGCACAGATACCCTGTTGTTGTTGTTCTTTTTGACTGGCCAAGAATCCTCTTTGTGTAATGTTAGTACACTTGTGAAGCGGATTTGGTTTCTTGTATTACAGGCTTGTTTACATAGATGGCTATACCTCATACTAACCACCCTCTGTAGCTGGAGCACAATGTATTATACACCCTCTGATGGTACAAAAAACACCGGGATTTCCCAGGGAAACTTTGGGAAGAGGGTGATGGATTCACTTTTAATACTGAACGCATTCCTTTGTGGCTGTAGTCATCACCAAGGTCACCATCACCACAGCACACCATGTCCATTATCAGTCGCAATGGGAGGTGTGCTCTCCCATTGTGTGCCCTCTGACATCAAGCCGACCATAGCTGGGGCATGGAGGTATTTAAGATAACAGACTGCAGTGGGAACACTTGACATCCCATTTCTCTCTCACCAGTCCCACACTTGACCCGTCCCCGCCTCCCTGGCTTCTCTTGGTGCAGGTTGGTAGTCGGGATCCCTGCCTAGAACCTCCCTGAATTTAGAAGAACTCTCCTCTCCATGTTGGATTTGAATGCTGAAATCAATCTGCAGTTCCATCTGCCAAGCAGGATATTATTATTTTGTTCTTACCCAGTAGAACAGGGGGGGGTGGATTTCTGTGAGCCATGTTCAAAACCGGGAATAACCCTGCGCAATTAATGTTCTCTTCTTTCTCTCGACTCATTCCCTGTCATAAATATTTTGCTTCCTCCTCACCACCGTACAATTTACCCACGCCCCGCCCCTTTGTTGACGAAGAAAGTCGCGAGAGATAGGATTTCAACACAAGGAAAAAAGGAAAGGATAAACAACAGTGGGCACGCCCCTGGGGCTGACACGCCTCCTTAAATGTTCATATCATCTCCCTCTCTCCTAGCTCCTCCCCCCCCAAGCACACCTCTATCTCTATGTCCTCTGGAAGCAAAGCGTCCTTTTGCAGGATTAAGAACGTGTAAACTTGATCCAAGGAACTATCAGGAACTTGGCCTCGGGCAAGACACCTTATCGCCATCTTCATTTACAGTCTCTCCAGCTTTTTGCTTTTTTTTATTCCTTGTTCTGCTTCTCTTTCTTTTCTTTGCACGGTGCCAAACACTATTCCACCAGCCTTATCAGCATTATGAGCTTAGCCAACCACCGTAAGCATGCCTGTGTCCCCACACTTTGCGTTGTTTCACGCTGAAGAGATAACGATGAGGAGAATATGCCCTGGGGTATCCTACGGATATTGAGCAAACTTCTCTACAGCTCGGTCCTGTCTGTGGGAGGGCTGATTTCTGTTTGAATTATTACTCCCTTCTGTATTCTTCTCATGTCCTCCCCCAGTCTCACTTTTGATTGATGACACACAACAGCAGCACATGATTCAGGATGTGAAGATACAGCAAACGGAAATTTGATTGGTTGCATGCATATTGGGTCACCATGAGGTGTCCCGCAAAACATCTTGTTTCTCACCCAACTAGATTCTTCCTTGGGGTGGGGGGGGGGTGGGGGGGACACGTCATCCCTCAGAGTTCAGACTTGACCGATTCAACGTGGCATCATGGTGCAAAAGATTCGTGCACCTGGTCGGATTTGTGCACCACAGTTGGTGAGAACAGAAGTCGGCATGGGCAGTGACTCCTAGCCATCGCATCAAGCAACCTGTTTTCATTGGAAGTCAGTCGGAACGTCTGCAGACAGATAACATCTGAGTGCAACATCCTGTGATGTTGCAGAGCGCACCACTCATCCAGCTCCAATCAGCCGTAGTGGGCCACCGCCCCAGGGTTGACTTGAGAAAACAACCCATCCTTTTTTCGGTTCCAGCAGCACACGGTTCACCTACGTTTTGTTTGCTTGGCGGACAATCAATCGGGTGCCCTCGGTAGCCAGATGCAGACTGCGCTTTGTTCATTGTTGTCTTTCCACTCCACCAGAGTGACGTGATGTCAAGTACTGAGCCAGGTACAGAAAGCCGGGAAGTGAGTAATACAGCTGTGAGCACATCCAAGACTCAGTGGGAATTCAGGCTCCCAAACACATTGGCATATAAATAGAGGTTAGCATATTGACGCTAGCGGGACAAGCGAAACAGCCAACCGGTGTGATCTCTCTGGTTGCTGCCTATAAATAGATAAATTGCTTCAGGATTACACATAGGGTATCTGATATAAATTGTACCTGTGTTTGAAGGCATCATTTGCGTGCAAGGGCCGACCCTTGCCAGGCTAGGTGGAAAGAGGCCTTGTGGTGAAATCACTTTGATCACCTGTTTCATCTCCCTTTCTGTCTTCCAAAACCCTCAGTACCGCAACTAGCTCATGTGACGCCAAGCAGAACTGGATCCCCACCATAACCAACACCTCCCCCCACTCGCCTCTAATGTCTCCGGTCATTAATTAGGAACCCGAGAAAGTGTCTGAGAGAACAGAGCAGGAGACGAGAGCAGAGATGAAGCAGCTTATCTCCCCAAAACATGCCTAATGAGGAGCCTTGCTTAGAGAGGCTGAATGGCGCTGGATTCCAGCAGCAAGTGACCCAGAGAATAGGTGGTGTGACTGGAAGGTGCTACCTGAGCACCGTCCACGAAAATACAACAATTCTGATCAAATGAAAGTCTTTCATGGGGTTTCGGTATTAGATAACTGAATACCAAAACACATCTGTGCTACCCATCTGTAATCCTTTTATTTTTTGTTTTTGCTACTTGTGGAAAATAGATTTATATTGGATCCAAGATTGTTGGCCCACAAACGTTGCTGAATCGGCTTAAATTGCCATAAGAAAAGAGGGGGATTTAAGAACCAGTGAATATCGAGTGTTAATTGCATTGAGAAATGAACATTGTTAATATTTGCCATATCTTAATGTAATCTAAGTTGACTAACCTCCGCAATAGTTTTTCAAACAGTTTGACGTGCTAATTACAATAATGAAATCGCCTCTCCAGGTACGCCATCATGTGCGGTTTAATGGCTGAATATGACACGGTGCAGAACAAGATAAAGAATGGCTTCATTTTCAAGGTATGTGTAGACTTAATGAACGAATCTGCCACCACCCTCTCTATATCCATGATTTATATACACCGGGGCCAACGTTTTATAGGGACATGACATAAATAAGCCGTATTTTGACTAATAATATACAGGGGAAGTTTATTGTACGAGGTAATTATACCCACCGTGCACCCATACCCTAGTGTCGAGTTGCTCCCCCTAGGGGAGTTATGTCATTTCTGCAAATATGCATAGCTTTTCTGCAGCCAGGTTGGTTGCATAAGGCAGAGCATGGAAAAGACTGTGCATAGCATTCATCGTGTGGTCAACCGCTTCCCTTAGAAACAGTGTATAGCCCCCACAGGCGTAGACAGCTGGTATCAGAGGTAGAAAGGAAGAGATAGGGGCTGCCTTGAGGCTGGGGTGGGGGGTGGGGCGGGGGGTTGTGCACAATCCAGAAAGGGGTGGGAGCGGAAGAGTGTGGGGAGGGCGTCCTGTGCTACCGCATGCGTA
>JAOPJO010000043.1:1629922-1665044 GCA_027123675.1 Molva macrophthalma | reverse complement strand
AGAGAGAGAGAGAGAGAGAGAGAGAGAGAGAGAGAGAGAGAGAGAGAGAGAGGGAGAGGGAGAGGGAGAGGGAGAGGTGGCAGGTGTTTTATTGTTGCTCGCTGTTTTACCTCTTACGTCTTGATGATATGGAACATAGTTATTCTGATTAAGTATTATTTTTGGTTGCTTTTTGTTGGGTGCTGTTGTAGCCAGCAGAGAGATCATACATGCATCAGGGGGCTACACGCCACGGCCACCCACGATGATAAAGTGCAACTGAGTATGTTTGTAAAACGCGTGGAAAGCGGCACTGTTAGATGTCTGTAAATGTCTGTAAATGGCATGAGGGAAAACACAAACACCAAAATAGAACTGGTAAGTCATTTTAAAACAATCGGGGAATTCCATGTGCGTGTTTGAATAAAGTCCGCACCTACTGCAACCACATTTCCTGCTTTGCTTTTAAGTTTGCTGATAATGAAGCAACGGCTTGGAATTCACTTGCAAAATGTCTTTCATTTATACAAGCATACCTCACCTTCGCATGCAACAGGCAGGTGCTGTTTGACTGTTATGATACATTAATTACAGCTTGCTCTTCAAAGTTATCCTGATATCGTTGTCATTCGTCCTCAAGACAGGCTAGTGTAATCAGACCGCTCACATGCAAATACTCAAACTTCGGCAACGTCCTCACATTGGCTATAGGAGGACGCATGGTGCATGGCGTAGTACTTAATACTTGGGTATGAGCGCACCAAGCCCTCACGCAGTTGCGTGTGAACCTCTGGCATTTGCCCAGCTGAAAAAGTAAGCAAAGCAAATGGTTGCGTAATAAATAAAGAATGTTTTGATAGTGGTTTTGCGCTTGATCTACCAAGTTATACAGGCTTAATAAGTAGGCCAACATTTTAGACGCGAAGAACAAATTAATAGTTTCTTATATGGTCTTGACTGAATTCCAAAAATTCCCGTCTGAACAAACCATAAGCTACACATAATGCTAGAACTAACCAACGATGGGGTAATATTGTTATAATTATAAATATTATTTATATAATATTCTGAGATATCACATGGTGTCTTTGCAGTGCTATTGTAACTGAATAGGCAGACAAGGCATACATAGTTTGTACTAATAGGCCTCTGTACCTTAGACTGCAGGCTTATCCTAGAAAGAGTCCCATTTCGAATACATTTCCCTGCTGATGTATTTTTTTTTTTTTAAAAGGAAAAAAATGAACAAGGCCCGTAAATTGATACACTCCCGCCCTCTAGTGGGCGCAAACAGGTGTCGCGCTGTTTTTAGAACTACAACCGCATGACAGTGAAAAGGAATCGCAATCGATTCGATTCCGAAGTCACTTCCGCGTGTGTTTACGTCGAGCTCTTGGTTAATAAAATAAAAAACTAAGAACCGATACACCGCAATGGACCGAAAGCCCATTGAGGCGATATTGTTTGATTTAGACAACACACTCATTCAAACTGCACTTGCAGGCCGTGCTGCAATAGAAAAGGTGAGGTTATTAAACAATTCAAACGTATAATGTTTTAATTACTTCGGTTTAATGGTCTGAATAATACATTAAATGTAGAAGAGACGTATTTATTTATTCAATCTATTACGATTGTTGGCGGATGAAATTACATGTGGTTGATTTATATGTTGTATTTTGTTGGTATTTTTAGACCAACGACTACTTGCGGAAGACACGGGTCCTCGATGATGTCACCATAGGCCACATCAATGAAAAGTTCAAACATAAACTGCAGCACGAGACCTTTGACTCCACGTCAGACAAGTCTATAGACGAGCTGCGGGTGAACCACTGGGAGCACAGCATCCAGGAAGCCGCGGGCAGTTGTACGAGATCATTGGCTAGTGAATGCTACTACCTCTGGAAAAGTAGTCGTTTGGAGGTTCTCAGCCTAAGCCCGGAGATATGCACCCTGCTGGAGGCTCTGAGAACTAGATACAAACTGCTCCTGCTCACCAACGGGGAGAGTCAGACGCAGAGAGAGAAAATAATGGCGACGAGGTGCGAGGAGTTCTTCGACGCTATTGTAGTTGGAGGAGATTTTGCGGAGCAGAAGCCGGCTCTTTCCATCTTCAGCCACTGCTTCACAGTGCTTGGGATAGAGGCGAAGCACTGCGTGATGGTTGGGGACTCTCTGGATACAGATATACAGGGGGGCTTTGATGCTGGGGTGCGGGCTACGGTTTGGATTAAGAACTCTGGAGCGCCGCAAGACATGTGTACAGCAAAACCCGACTATACCATTCCTACTGTTCTAGACTTGCCTGGAATCTTGGTAGAATTGAACGAATAAATTTGACCTTATGTAAATAGAGTGCCAAATAAAATGATTTAGAATTAGGTCAGGATGAATGCCAACATCACAACACTACATTTATATTGAATCTCTTGAATAATAGCTGTGTGTGTGCTTATTAAAATATTTGATCAATCATAAACAGCTTTAATAGTCTTTATTGCTCTTTAGCAGAATTAGAAATAGCAAAACCATACATAGAAACGCCCCTCAGTTTGGGTGTATGTTCCAGAAATTAACATCATATAAAATCGATGATATGTTGCATCTTTCAACCCCACTCCCCCATCATTAAGCCTTTTCATCCATCGTTAACCATCGCATTCAAACCAGCTTCATTACTTCCTGTCTTCAGCACTGCTAGTCTTGTTCTGGCTGAATTCCATGCATAGAAAAATATTTTAAATACAACATCAGAAAAATCCTTCCTCCCCTTGCTCGAAGGCACCACGGCCTATATCCAAGCGGCGTGGCCTGGACCCAAAACCCACCCCCCTCGGTCAATGCGACGCCCTCAAGGGGGGGGGGGGGGGGGATGGGAGGTTTTCTCACTTCACGTTCAACTTGACTTTGATGTTCATCGCCGCCAGCTCGGCGACAAAGTAGCGGAAGACGTACGGCACGTTGATGGTGTCGATGGTGTCGCTCCGGCCGCACAGCATGCACGCCGTCTTGCGGTGGCGCAGGGTCGACAAGGTGGGCTTCTCCAGCAGCGGCGACAGCAGGCTGCCGCAGGGCACGCACACCTCCGCCTCCGAGCGGTCCGAGCAGTTGAAGAGGCGGTCGTGCAGCAGGAACGAGGTCCCGTGCGCCAGCAGCGCGTCCCGCTCCATCTCCCCGAAGCGCACGCCGCCCTGCAGGTTACGCCCGCCCACCGGCTGGTTGGTCACCTTGTCGCGCGCGCCCGTGGTCCGCACCTGGAACTTGTCCGAGACCATGTGCCGCAGGCGCTGGTAGTACACCACGCCGATGAATATGTCCGCCTCCAGCTCCAGGCCGCTGAGGCCGCTGTACAGCCGCTCCGTGCCGTAGTAGTTGTAGCCCGCCTCGCGCAGCAGCACCCCGAAGTGGTCCAGGGCGGCGTTCTTCTCCGAGAAGGTGAAGGGCGTGGCGTCGTGGCACAGGCCGTGCATGGACGCCGACTTGCCCGCCATGCTCTCGATGAGCATGCCGATGGTCATGCGGGAAGGGAAGCCGTGGGGGTTGAAGAGGATGTCGGGCGACATGCCGTTCTCCGTGAAGGGCATGTCCTCGGCGGGCCACAGGCGGCTGAGGATGCCCTTCTGGCCGTGGCGGCTGGCGAACTTGTCCCCGATGGTGGGGTTGCGCGGGATCCGCACCGTGATGCAGATGCGCTTAAAGGTGCCCGTGCCCATGTCGTTGCTGCAGATCTTGATGTTGTCCACCACGGAGCTCTCCTGGTTCCTGCAATCAGACAACCCCGAAACATTTGAACAGACTCGGGCCTCCCGCGCTGACGAAGGGAATGCACTTCAGTGAACAGAGGACTAAGCTAAGCTAAGCTAAGGTGACTTGGGGAGTGGGGGGGGTGACCTACTTGTAGAAATTGACATGGCTCACGCCGGTGTTGAGGTTGATGTAGCTGTAGAAAGGATCTCCGTAGCTGAGCCTCGCCCCGATGTGGGGGAGTCCGTCGGCGTCCAGCTTGTCGCGCACTTTGGGGTCGGCCGGGTCGGCGTGGAACACCAGGTTGTCCTCGCCCTTCATCTTCTGCGTCAGGTCCACCATCTCCGTCTTGTAGATGCAGCCGTGGGCGAACCCCCTCTCCCAGGACGACTTGTTCACGATCTGGAGGACAGGAAAATCCCAAAATCACAACAGGTCATCGCCTCTTCCCGCGTGCTGTGATGGTGAAACCCGATTCTAAAAAGGTAGATGTCTCACCATGGCGTCCTCCATGTCGTAGCCCGTGTAGGATATGACCGCCACGATGGCGTTGGTGCCGATGGGGTACTCATCGACGTTGTAGTGGTCATACATGACGGGCCTGACGAGGGGGCTCTGGGGGGTCTGCAGGCGGTACAGCTTGTTGTCAGAGCGATTCAGGAACGCTTGCAGGGGGAACCCCATCGTCTGTTTACCTGCAGGGACCGTGGTGGGGGTGGTTCTTGATCAGAATCCAGTGGTCCATGCATTTCAACATTTTCTTTCAAGGGAATTCAGTTGAATTGCTCGGCGGTCAAATTGAGGCCCTTACCCATCTGACACTGGTACATGTTCCTGGGACTCTGGTTGTGGTCGGAGTAAGGGATGAAGTTGGCCACGACACTCAGCATGGTGTGGGGGTACAGTTCCTGGTGAGAGGTGACGCCTGGCTGGATCTCATCCTCCATGACGCCCACGTTGATGTAGAGCTGTGAGAGTGACAGAGAGAGAGACACAGGTCATTATCAGCATTGTGAGTCCTGATAATGTCATTACCTAGCCTTACCTAGTTTGTGTTTCCCAATGAATATCAGTCTGGCCTGGGCTGGGCAGCAAATGATTTCCACCTATGGGCGTGGCCTTATGTTGTTAAAAAATATCCAGCCATCCAATCAGATTAAGCAATCACTCTTGCCGAATCCGGTTAACTAAAACTCTCTTCCCCCCAGCACTGATTTTTGTATTTATTTGTATTTATTGGAAGAGGCCCAACCGGCCCGAGGACAGTATGTTCCGCAGAGAGAAACGGAACGTGAACTCAGAGAGCAGGTTAGTCTCACAAGGCTGGTCATCTCCCCCACCCCTCCCATCCCGGTCAACCACAACCATTCCCACGCACCTGTTCGAAGGTTCCTATGAGCTCCTCCTTGCCCAGGGCGAGGTTCCGGACGGGCCGCATCATGCGGCAGGTCGTGGTGAAGATGAACAGGCCTGGGTATATGCTAGCCTTGCCCGTCTTGGGGACCAACACGATCTCGGTCCACGGTGGAATCCTCTTCTCCTTCAGAACCTGCAGAAGGACCATGTGGCTCATTAGGAGGAGACTGATGCTGGATTATTTACCATGTGGCACATAAGGAGGAGACTTATGTGCCACATGACCGAGTTCCAATAATTGAGAGTAAAGAATGGCTAGATGTTATTTTTTTGCTGATATTTCTCATACCATACAAGATGCGAATATGTTGTGACAAAGGTTTGTACTAAAAGCAAGATATTTATAGTTACGCTCTAGGACTCTTTAACTGAATATAAAGCCAGTGTGCTAAAGGCTAACTGAACAAATACCTTAAAGGTGCGCAGTGAGTCAGCGACCAGGGGGGCGATCTCCTCCTCCACCCAGCCCACCACGTTGCCATCCAGGAGCACGACGTAGCATTCTGAAAACGCTTTACTGGGCATCCCATCCACAGGGGTGACACCTAGTGCAACACAGTGGTACAGCAGTTTGAGTTTTCAATGTATTGTGCCAGGTTTCAAACACACACACACACAACGTCTCTCTCTCTCTCTCTCTCTCTCTCTCTGAAGTCCGCCTAGTGACCTAGGAACATAAGCTACCCACCCAGGGAGCAGAGCAGGCTCGGCAGGCTCACGGTGGACCAGCTCTGGGAGACTATTTCACAGCTGGCAGTCATGTGGTTCATGAGGCCACAGGGCTCTCCGTCGGGGGTGTGGACGGGACACAGGAAGCCCCAGGACTCTGGCAGCAGCTTGCGCACGGTGGTGGTCCTCATCTTGGCGAAGGCGGCCCCTCGATGCACGCAGCGGAAGTGAGACAGGTAGCGGATGAAGTTCAGCTTGTCGGCCACGACACTCAGGCCTGAGTTCTGCATCATGCCCAGACCTGAGGGGAGGGGGGGGGTGATGACAGAGGAGTTAGGACTCAGTGTGTGAGAGCTCGGTGTGAGAGGGATAAAAGCATTCAGAGCAAACAAATCATCACCATAATTCCAATTATTGCACGGGCATACCAGATCGGGAAACGAGAGTCCCGGTTGCGAGGAAGTATTCGAAAGCTCTGGTGATCTCGGTGGCCTTTAAGAACATCTTCATCAGGGAACCGGAGTTCAGCTGTTCGGTCACTTTGCGTTTCTTCTTCATGTGCAGCATTACGCTGATCAACCAGCTGGCCATCCGCTCCTGTTTGCATTGACAACAGGACGGGAATGGAAAGGATTAAAACGCTTTCACTTCCCCTGATTGAGACACTCGCCTTATTGGTGCATGGGTAGTCACGTGATTCTAAACATCATCACATAGGTTTCATGTGATCAGCAGGCACAACTCTTTATAGGAGTGTACCATTTACTTGTGTAAATATGGCACATCCCAAAAAGGCAGCAGTGCATGTCAACAAACAAAGGTGACTTGAGAAATACTCCCGTCGTGTAGTGTGCAGGGTGACACCACTTGCCTTGAGAAAGCGTATGTACAGCTGACCAGGTGTGAGGGCCTCCTGCGTCATGAGACTGTCCAGGTTCTCGTCCGTGCACTCCTGCTTGGCGAACGTGAAGAGCTTCCTGGTCATCATGCACAGCAGGTAGAACTTCTCCACGTTGGACTTGAGGTGGATGCAGATGCACTCCCTGGTGATGGCAGAAACCACAAGATTACACTACAACAACAACAACAAGGGCAGGAGCATGATGGATGGAGATAGTGATGGAGGGGAGGTGACGGAGACGTACTCTAGGAGGTATTCTGCAAACTGCTCATTGGTGTACCACTCCGGCAGCATGACCTTGACCCGGAAGCGTTCTCCAAGGTAGTTGAGTGTCTGGCTGCGGGTCACGCAGTCCTGCTCCATGACCATGCGCAGCATCTCCGCCACGCAGCTCTTGTAGAAGGTGTTGTGCTCCTGGCCCTTGATCAGCTCCTGGTAGATCTGGAAGTCTGAGAAGTCCACCAGGGCCTGAAAAAACATTTTGGGGTTAGAACATAGCACTCCATTCCAGTATGTCCATGACCCACCACCCTACACTCCTTTGTCTGTTTGGATGGTAGTTAATATCGAAAAAAGGTAGGCATCAATGTCTTTGCTGAAGAAAACATTTGTAAACCTGGATAATAACTTGCATGCAACAACTCATAGAACTGAAGACACTTGACATATACAAGAGTGAGTAGTATTGGTGCAGAAATAATAAATACAAAAGCAGATAAAATGAAGGAAAAAAACCTTAGTTGCCAACCTAAAAGATTAACAAGCTGGAAAAGAGGTAAATATAAATTCTTTCAATATTATGACAGCCATAAACCTGATTACCTTGAGCACAAAGCCAAGCGGAAGAAAGAAGAGTTCTTTATTGAATATGAAGTTCAACATCATGGTCCCATTTTCCAGGTAATGAAGGTTCATGTTGATGGCCGAGTGTTCCTCCCTCACACAGTGCATGGAAATACCTGTTGGCACAGAACACGCCAGACCAACCTGTAAACAAGCTGGATAGTCAACCACCAATCCTGACTGATAGATTTTGAAAATGGTTTTACCTACCGTACGGAGTATATCCCTGGCCTCTGGACCTCCACTTGGGCCTGCACAAGACTATTGGGTAGTTCCTTCTTGGCATGATCAACATCCGGATTACCTTCTCAATCCCGTTAATGATGAAGTACCCGCCCATTTCCTGTTGAGAAGAGCAGACTTTGTTTTTACATAAAGCAGATGGCTGATGTATACATGGACACGTTTGTTGTATTAATCACGAATGCACGCTAGTTCTATTGATAGTAATATGCATATAAGAGTTAGACCAGGCTTTTAATAGGCCTACTTAACCAACGTATAACAACGTGTAGTTTCAAAACTTCTAGTCGTGAATTTAATAATTTGATTTAATCTAAAGGGAAATTAGCAGTCAGAATCATCCCTAGTTAGTGTAGGATATATCCGTTACCTGGGCTTCTTCGTGGTGCTTGATAAGCTCTTTCGGGGGAAGGCCGTGCAGGTTGCACAGTTTGGACTTCACCATGATGGGTACCTGGCCCAGGTACTGTTTGATGATGCCTTTGGGAACGCCATTCACCGACCAACTGATATCTGCCTGGTAGACAAACGTCAAGGCTCAGATTACAACACAAGGTTATTCTTGATCATATCATTTTCATGTCCCAATTTGTCATATTCACAACATAATATGTCACTGGCAGTGGAATAAGAAAAGATAGGCTACTTTATTCAACCCCAGAGGGAAAATGCAGTGTTACTGTTACTAAACTACTGCTACAAAACAATTGAAAACACTGGTAATCATTCCTCATGGTTCCCACACCGCTATCAACTTTTAAAGGATGACTTACCACAATCTTTGCCCTGTAAGAACATTTTCTTGCCCTGCACTCTGCAGGGAACACCCTCAGGTCCCTGCAGACAGTGCCCTTAGCCACCATTGGTTTCATAATGGTGGCATCGACAAAGGCAAGGGAGACTCTGTCATTCATGTATGTAAACTCCAATGGCCGAATAGCCTGAGAAAAGAAAATAACATTCAATGTAAAGCAAGCAGCAAATGCCAAGTGACACATTTCATCATGTCGGTTTACATGAAACAGTCGTGCATTGAAAGCCCTCGGAAGAAGGGAATCCATATTAACATAGCAGGCCTTGATCATGGATGGCATGGTTCAATTAGCTCTATCTGTATTGTGTAATAGCTTGATTATATTAGTTTAGCCGTTTGTTGATACAACTGCCCAAGCTCAGTTTTCACAAAATAATTAGTTTTACATTTTTGATTCATCCCTTTGATGTACACATTATGTACCACAGTGCTGATTGTTAGGCTGACTTTGCTCTAATAAAGACCGGGCCCCATATTTGAACCCATAGTCCTTAATACGATTAAATTACTTGGTTCACGTTCATTAAACCTAATTACACAGGATGACACCAGGACTTACCTGCACCACGCGACTTAGCCCATCTGTGACAGCTTGGTCGAAGGACTCAGTATGGGCTTTAGTAATGTCCTGAATAGCAGCATGTTGTTTCTCCTTCGGGACGCCGAACCCTGGTTCAGATAAATGCTTTAAACTTGGACCTTTAGATAGATCATCCCACTTGGTTGAAAAGTCCATGTTGCTGCCTGCAGTGCTTGTTTACCACATGTGCCTTGTGATACCGGAAGTACAACCCCTATGTCTGCCGGAAGAGAAAGACGTTTTCACTGCATGGAAGTGACGCTAATTCAAGTCGCTTTTAGCTGCTATGGTATTATTATCTGATTATTATTCATGTTTATTATTAATAATTAAATAATGTGTACTTAAAAAAGAAAACAGTATTATTTACGAACACGTTTTGTGTTTACCTCTTTCAGTTCTGAATTAGCAATATAATGCGGTATATGCAGATGTATTGATGGCTGGGTTTGATAAAAAACTGAAGATATATAAGTATTTAGCTTAATTTATTTCATACATTTTAAAGAAGCATTTTTTTATGTCTTAATAACGTTGGGTAAAGACAATCACGGTTTCGTGCAGGTTTTAATAAAACATCAAAACATACAGAAACACACAAACAGCATTTACTTATTTTGACTACAGATGCCTCCTTCTAGGACCTGGTGACCACCTAATATTCCAATCTGACATTTAAAAAAAATAACAACATTTAAAAGCACTGAAATGTATCTGGGAAACAAACAGCTATGTTTTCTTTGGTAAGAAAGAGGAACCCAAAATGTATGCAGAAAACACAGTCTACAAATTATCAGATGTGCAACAAAACGTGCATGACTGTTCAAGAAATAACATCAAACAGTAAACCTTCAAAGGTATGGTAAGAAATTCACACCGTTACAATCAATGGAATAAATGAAGGTGCATTTACATGCAGGAGGTCGATTGCTTCTATTTCAGGCAATACAACAGGCAATTCCCTCTAAGGCACCCCTTCCCTTTGATGGAAAGACTTTTTCCAGCAAGTGTTTTTTTCAAATACTGACACTTTTTAATTTCCCCAAATTATCAGCAGATATGACATTTGGATATTTGTGTACATCATCTCAACAGAAATACCATTTATTTGTATTTTTTTTATCAAGCAATCCCTCTTGGTAATGCTTCTACACATAAAAAGCATGTGGATATTCACACATATGCATTAACCTCTGAGAACATGATATTAAGTAATTACTAAATAAATACACTTTAATTCTTTTCCATTCCACAACCATTGAGGTTTCGCTTCATGGCTGTAGTTCTTAATTTCTCAGTCAACATGTAAACACAAGCACACAGTAAATAAAAACATAAATAATGTCCATATACAGGATAGGAGAGTACTGAAAATGTAAATGCCATATTTACGTTGATTGCTTGGGGAAAATACAGACTAATCGTGTAAGTGGAACTGTGTATGCCATTGCTGATGCTGGACTAAACAAAAAATACATGGAACATGAGGGACACTTTTGGGCTGAAGAGCTAAGGAAAGACCAGTGGATCTTTATTGCAAATACTAAAATAAATGTACAAAAATCACACAAATTATGTTGTAAGAAAATTAATGGCGTTTTGTTTATCAAGACGTTGCTTAAAACCAGGCAAATAAGATAATACTGTCTATGCTAGTGTAGCAAAATAAGTACAAAAATAATGTGTTAAATGTTAAAGGTGGAGTAATGAAATGGCAGTGATATGAGGTTTATGAGCCAGGTCAGTGAGTTCCTAGGCTTGAAGCTTGAACAACAGTGAAGGTTCATCTTTGGTGAAGACAAATGAAAAACGGTAGAAACTTAGTAGAAGTATTGTAAAAGTATACAGACACAAATAAACTACATTAGTCTGTATAGGGCTTGTACATCAGAATGCATCATGGATGTTTTTGTTGCCGATGTTCCGCCATATTGACGAAGAAGAGAGTGAAGAGAGTTGTAGTACTAAAAATCCTAAACCAACATAAATATACCATAAATGGGCGTAGCTAGTTCTGGCGGGACACTCTAGTCATGCACCCCTATCAGCTGATGGCTAACATTGTCCAATCAAATACACGTACACTGATGGGCGGTCAAATTAAAACCTTCCATTTCAAACACTCACTCTGCGAAGTTAGAATTTGACCCACCACCACCCCAGCCTCCACCTGCTTTGGTTCTGCTCTGTATTGTATGTAACCTATACGATGGGTTGAGATATCTGATGTACCCCATGGGGGATTGTATAGTGCTCCCTGTTGTCCAATGTTGGTATGCTGTTGGCATTCTGTATCTGACATCTGTATGTCATGCTTTAAATCCTACAGCAGGGAGCACCAGAAAAGAGTGGAACCATACCACCAAACTAAATTGGATTACCATTTCATGAGATAAATTGTTAAATCTATGACATTAGTGATTCCTGACAGAACCTGCGCTAATGACATTTGTTTTGCCACGTCTTGCATGAAAAACACTGTGGCAGTTTAAAACACAACAATGTCTCCCCATAATTCCAAATAATTTCACGATTAATTATTAACAATTACTAAAAAACATCACTACCAGCATAGTAACTAACATTCCAATGCTCCAATGCTTCCAAAATGGAGGCGGTCATTGTGATGATGTACAAGCTCTATACACTACATTTCTTCCTAACAGAATTTTCTTTTTCCTGTTCTATAAATAATTTCCTTTTTAGGAAGCATTGTGTGAGTACATGATTTGCATTTATAAAGAGTAAGAAATAATAATCATTGTGCATGTTATATTTAAAAGAAGTAGGCTAGCATAAATCAAGATATTCTTAGTGTCAAGATACTTAAAGAAACGATCAAAAGTGACAATGCTTTCCATAATCGTCGATTTTGATAGTTTAAGTGTACATTTTTTGCAATAGAAAAACATAGATTTACACTAGCCATATCAAATATGATAGGATTATTGTACTGAAGCAATCCTTTCACCAGCAGGAGACCATGTGGTGAAGTAGTGTTTCACCTTTCACTGGGACAGAATAGCAGTCTAGCGTCTTACCCAGAGCTCAATTAAGCAGGTGCATGAATACGTGCATGTGAATATGAAAACACAATATTAACTTACTTCCACATTCCTTATACCCTTCCAACATTACCTAATCTGTAGCATTCACACAACCAGCATAGAGGAATTTGGGACTGCACAATACTTGAATTGGATTTTGAACTTGTATGTGTTCCTTCGTCAAACCTTGGCAGTGGGCCATTTCCAGCGAGAGGGAGGACCAAAGGTTTCAACATACTCCTCCAGGATAAACCTCAATAGACCCCCTTACTTACTTTCCCCGATTCAGCACTGCTAAGGCAGACAGGAACACAAAGACTTGACTGATGCTTTTAAAGGGAGTGAGGGCTGGGGGATTCACAAAGGCACTGCAGTTCTTCTGACTTATCCATTATCGTTTTCCATCTTTGCCCAACGTTTGTCTATCCTTATCCATCCAATGGAAGCATTGGCGGTGGCAGACTGCGCCACATTTTTCTAAAACTCATCCTTCAATTATTTTCCATCTCTTCACTCACCTCCTCCTCCTCTATCTTCACTTTCTATATTTACATCCAGGTCTTTCATTCACTTCCCCCCCACCCCACATCCTGGGAGTGGCGAACACATTCATCATCATGTAACACAATATGCAATACTCAATACACACCCCACCCTGTGAGGGCTAGGTGTGTATTGAGGGTGCATGTGGCATGGCACACACGCAGCCTTCCTGGGTGGGACAGCATGAGAAGAAGCATGGGGGAGTCACCAAGCTCAGGGGGTGGGTGGGGGTGGGTGGGGGCCGGAGGGGGTTGCGCCTACAGTCTGGTGAAGGGTCCCACGTGAAGAGGCCCTCTCAGCTTGGGGGAGGAGCATGAGCCAGCGGTGATGGTGGAGAAGGATGGTGAGGAGGAGTATGGGGTGGAGGAAGAGGAAGAGCCAGAGGAGGAGCCAGAGGAGGAGGCGGAGTCGCCGCCGCTGTTGAGGTTGAAGACGGTGGAGATGGCCACGTCTACAATGCCCTGGCAGAGCTCCGGGTACAGCTTCCTGTAGGTGGAGAAAATAATATATTGATATAGAGGGACAAAGGAAGTCTGCCTAGAAGCAAACGTATAAAAAACAAACACTGGAAATGTCACTATGGAACCATACATACAAACTAGTGCTAATCTAGGAAGTACAAGGAGTGCCGTTCACCTCGTTTAGGTTAAAAATGTTGATATGCTCACATACTGCGAAATTATTAAGAACCAATAACCCTCCTCAAAACTTGGCAGTAGATTTCAAGCCTCCCCGGAGAAATAATAAAATACAGGCTTGGCTCGAGGAGTTGTCGAGCTTACAAAAAGGTGCCTAGTCAAGGAGAACACAGAGGAAGAACACTTGACAGATGTATACAGTGGCATGCAAACCGATACCAACGGATCAATAAGTGTAGACAAGGCTACTGCAGTACTAACTGTGCACAGGCCGGCGCTCCATTGATCTCTATCAGCCACACCCTGAAGCTCGTGTCCACCATGAAGTCGAAGCCGAACAGCTGGAAGCTCTGGTAGGACAGGTGCTTAGTGGTGATGGAAGGCTCCACACACGACAGGCAGCTCCTGGAAGTTCCAGATCCCATAAGATGGTTGTTAGGGGTGCTTTCCCCATTTCAAACACTGTACTGTAAATAACTATCCGTCTTTCTAATAAGATCACTAAAAGCAGTTTATCCGCTGCGTTATTCCTCCTTCCAAACACCATGACAGAAATTAAAATCAATGTTGGTCATTCATAGGCGATGGTGGATAAACAAATTAATTTTCAAAATACCATTTTGATTTGATAGATCTTATAGAGGAATACTCCAAACATACCCTGCCAGAGATGTTTGATTGAGACAGAGTGGTAGGAAACACCCAACGACGTACTAGTTTCAAGCTTTTGAATACAAACACAAAACAGGGGGCCCCCCCAACATGAAACCATCCCACAGACAAACACTCTCCATGGCCTACTTAATGATCTGCTTGATCTGAGGTAAGATGGTGGTCTCCATGGTAACGTGGTGGGTGCTCAGCAGGTACTGGCGGAACTCGTCGAAGAACAACTCGTTGCCCTCCTCGTAGCGGCCGTAGTTCTGCGAGTGCTCCTTCTGGATGCAGTGGTTGGTCAGGTGGCTAGTCATGTCATCCAGGTCGGCGCTGTTGTACGGGTCCGAGGAGGTACGTAGCACGCCTTCCCGGTACAGGTAGATGTTGTACTGACTGTCCACCAGCACCCAGCTCCTAGCAAGCAGAACCCACCGCACACAGCAGACGGTTAGAAGCTGTTCACTGCTGTTATAAATCCCAGAGAGAAATACGGTGGGTTGTGATGATTTAATAGTAATGTGCAAACCAGTATTATTGCCGAGTTTACTCTGGCTCTATGAAGGGGAATATGCATCTCATTGTGGGCCTGTTATGTAATTTGAGGCCATCATTGTGATAAACAGCTCTTGAAAGTATTTGACATGACATTGACTTGACTTGCCTGATGTCAAATTTGCGATGGCCAGGCTCCAGAAGGAGTGGTTTCTCCAGGTACTTCTGAATGATGTGAACCTGCCCCTGATTATCAATGTACTCCAGTAACTGATTTGCATCTTGGGATATCAAAATACCAGCACCTGTATACATTTGAAGAAGTTTAAATATTTCAACTGAAACGTTGAAACTGATCGTATAAGTAATATGGTCAAATTAGGTTTGAAAAAAAGAATGAATGCCTAATTTAATTCAGACACACAAAGCGCACACACTTGACTTGCCTTTGGCTCCGGCTGATGACTTTGCAATCCACACCGTTCCCTCGCCACTGTCTTTCCTAGCATGATAGGAGGCCAGGAAAACCTCCCTCTCATCCGTCTTGGGGTTGCTCTTCAGGTGGCTAATGCCGTTTTTAGCCGGGGCAACTGGGGTGTTGAGGTTGGTAGGATAGATGATGTAGGACTCTGGTAACCAGGTTGAGGAGTCAGACAGCTCTGGGCTGGTCTTTATCAGCCTGCGTGAGGAATGTCCCAGTAAAGCAGAGTCAATGGTCAGCTATTAGCTAATGTCCAATGAATAATTAATTCATGGAGGAAAGTCACATTACGATTTGGGGAAATGAAACATGTTATAATATACATACTTCACAAGTGATGCTTTTCTGCAGAGTTTATCAGCACCTCTATAATAATTGACCAGTTGCACCAGTCCGGGTTCGTGACCTGTCCAGACAAATGTAATAAATTAAGAATTGCATCAACTTTCCCCAATGTGTACAGCCTATCCCTGCCTTGACTGCAGAGGCAGACGTCAACACGTCTCTGGCTGGAATTCGCATCGACATGATGGAGCAACTATTTTATGGTTGAGTGGCAGCAACAACGTATTTTATGGAAAAGATTAACGATTGCAAGGTTAACACAACATTAGATGCAATATTAGGTAGCCTTCTTTTGAGTTTATCTTTCATTCGATTACAAAAAAAAAATGTTACATTTACCAAGGCGTCCAAATGGTAACCTGTTCCGTTCCCCCAGGATCAGGTTAAATCTGGGATTGTCTCGTTTCAACCTCTTCCAGTGTCCAGTCGAAACAAGTATTTTCGCAACTTCTGCATAAACAGAACTGTTGTCGTCCCGGGTCACAAATGTATATACAGGGGCATTCATGGTAGTAGAGGTCGAGAGGCTGTGACGATCTAGGAATAATAATAACACACTGTTGTGTAAAGCCGGCTGGTTGGCTCTACAGCAGGCGGACTGGCGAGGGTTATCTCCGCAGACGCAATTGTTTGTAGCATGATAATAAGTCCGTCATATCCAGTCCAGACCTACCTCCTCCAGAACTCCTTTCAGGCGTTATGCTACAGTCGATTAACCTACAAATGATCCATGTATGATACTTTGTCTTGGTTGAAATACATAGTTTGGGTTGTATGGGTATCCCTGATTTAGGGCGTGACTGCTATCGCCCCCAGTTCACGAAGCTTCCCCCGTCTGGACGTAAGATTATCTCCCCGGCTTGCTAACTGACCAATATCATTGTTAGCAGTTACCCCGCAAACTTTAGCACAAGCTTCTTTAAATTCGAAACAATATACAGTGAATGAAAATGAACAATGGCTAGCTGGAAAACTAGGATCGAGATGGCAGTCACGCAATCAAAATTGTCTACAAGCAGTATGTCTATTATTCCCTATTCTCTTGTTGAACCCTGTGTCGTCTGTCATCCCCTACAGACAGACTAACGCAAACGTTGCCTGATTCTGGGTAGTGTAGTCTAACATGCAGTGTATAGGCTATTGATCAAATCGTTATAGGATATTTGCACTGACCTCATTACCCAAGTTTATCTATACAAGCCATTCACAAAATGTTCATATTTGCACGTGTCATATTTTTTTATAATTACTTGTATCTATTTTGGTATCATAAAATATACTTAATATCCCAGTATGCAATTCGGTTAACATAGTTACGGTGGATCTGCAATATTGCCACTAGATGGCATTGTATACTTTTTAAATCTAAGGTTTGCTGTGAATGAAGCAAAAATAATTGTTTCATTTTTTTTAAAGTAATACTATCATGTTTTCAAAGTAACCTGTTAGTCATACAAATTGCGAAAATCTTTCATGTTTTTTTACATTAACGTGTAAACGTAATGAACGTATAAATAAAACACAAATTAAAACCACACACGAGATCAACCCGGACTTTAAAACCGAGCACACCGGCATGGTCCTTTTGATACGGTTCAAATTATTTCCCCTTTCCCTTCTCTTTTCCTCGTCTCGTGTCTGCATCTAAATTGCCGTTTTACTCTATTGTAAAAACATTTAATAAAGCTTATTTCCTCAACCAAGTGTATGTAATTGTGCGCTCTGTAATTCTTAAACTCGAATGTAAAAAGCTTTATGGCCGTATTGTAGCTAACTAATTGGAACGCAGCCCTAGCTACGCTTCGTGGAATAGCAGCTGGCGGGAAGGTTGGTTGTTGTGGGCACTAGTTGTGTTGGTCATGTATATTTAACAGGAGGTTATCACAAATACTAGTAAGTGGCGTTCATAGATTCCTGCACATTTGGTTAAGTTGCTTAGCACTGTTCTCAATTTGTTGTCTAGAATTGTCTAGAACCGACAATATTTAGATTCTTTATATTGTCAGTTTTGAAGTACTACTGTACATCGTGACGTCACATCGCAATTACCGCCTTCATTTTGGAAGCATAGGATCATTGAACGTTAACCTAATGGTGTTCATAGTAATGTTTTTTGTTCATTGTTTAGTAGTTATTCGTGAAATGATTGGTCGTAATTGGGAGACATTGTTCTGCTTGAAACTGCCACGGCGTTTTTCATGCGAAACCTGGCAAAATTAGCCATGTTATATTTACGTTGATTTAGGATTTACAATGCCACAACTCTCATGAGTCCTCTCAATATGGCAGAGTATCGCCAACATAACATCCCATCCCATGATGCATTCTGATGTAGCGATATCAAGCTTAAGGCTACGCTATAAGCATCAATACTAAGTCCAATCATGCCCAGTTTATAACAACTGTGATCCCAGTGCACATCAAATGCCCACAGTCTCTAATGCCAAACAATTGTTTTAGAAATTGAAATGTTGGTTGGAATGGTGGTCATTGGTTATATTGTCAGCCCTGCTGTTCCTTGAGTCATGTATTTTTAATGAATGTGGTCCTTTCTCCTTGAACAGGCTGAAGCAGACCAGGCATGAGTGGCGCACACCTGGACGAGTGGCAGCAAAGGTCCTTTGACATTTCATCCGGCACCTGCACACCTGAACAGACGGCAGACGCCTACCGGGCACACATCCTCTCCATTCAGTATGCATGGGCAAGCTCCCAGATCTCCCAGGCCGGCGCGGACAGCCTGCTCAGGACCTACTCCGAGCGCTACGCCGCGGTGCTGGACTCCGACGACCCGCACTCAGGGTTGAATAACTATGCAGAAAGCGCACTGCACTTGGCCCGCAGTCAGCGGAACCACAGCGACAATTGGGAGTCATCCCTGACTGCGGAGAGTGTGTTGGAGCTGCCCTGCGTGCAGAGGATGATTCAGGCAGGGACGGGGGGAGGCGGTGGCTCCCTGGTGGAGCCAGCAGATGTTAACATTTCTGTTGGACAAGAGAGCAGAGGCAGCATCGCTTCATTATTCAAATCCACAGGAGCTGAAGTGTCCAAAAAAACAGAGGGTAACAACGCTGCTGGTAAAACGCTGGGTGGGGCTGCAGAAAGGGGGAATGACTTTGGGGGTTCCACCAGCGCCAATGCGTTTGGCCACCCCCCTGCATGCAGGCAGTCTTTGTTCGGTCAAGTTGCTCTGGGGAACTCGGGCGTTGCTGGTGCCACGCACAACCAGCCGTCCGCCTCCTTCCCTCCCTCCAACGCTGTGAAGCGAAAGAATTTCTACAACCAAACTGGAGAGACCTCCAGGGACGTGGGTGTCAAGGGAACAAACAGAGGCCAGAGCAGCTCTGAGACACGAGCAGTAGGGGGGACTTTCCGATCAGCCCGGGAGCAGTTCATCGTCGAACAACAGAAGAAGAATTCCCATCAGCCCCAGAGAGGCCCCTCCCCCGGCTTGGTGGCAGCCATGAAGAAATCCCTCGGCGCCAACAGGCCTCGGGGGGCCACCTCTAAGTTTGTGTCGCCGCTACCGAGGCCAGAGGAAGAGGAGGGCGGGGCCAGCCTTGATGCCAATCGAGAGCCTCAGATCGTGGACGAGCGGCTGAAGAACTTTGAGCCCAAGATAATCGAGCTGATCATGAGCGAGATCATGGACCACGGGCCTCCTGTCGCCTGGGACGACATCGCCGGCCTCGAGTTCGCCAAGGCCACCATAAAGGAGATCGTGGTCTGGCCCATGATGCGCCCAGACATTTTCACGGGCCTACGTGGTCCACCTAAAGGCATCCTCCTGTTTGGGCCCCCAGGCACTGGCAAGACCCTCATTGGGAAGTGCATTGCCTGCCAGTCGGGGGCCACCTTCTTCAGCATCAGCGCCTCGTCGCTCACCTCCAAGTGGGTGGGTGACGGCGAGAAGATGGTGCGTGCCCTGTTCGCCATTGCCCGCTGCCACCAGCCGGCAGTCATCTTCATCGATGAGATCGACTCGCTGCTGTCCCAGCGCACGGACGGTGAGCACGACTCGTCGCGGCGCATCAAGACAGAGTTCCTGGTGCAGCTGGACGGGGCGTCGACCGCGGCCGAGGACCGCATCCTTGTGGTGGGCGCCACCAACCGGCCCCAGGAGATCGACGAAGCGGCCCGCCGGCGCCTAGCCAAGCGGCTGTACATCCCCTTGCCCGAGGCCGCTGCCCGGCGCCAGATCATCGCCAGCCTCATGGCCCACGAGAAGAACCAGCTGGGCGCGGAGGAGCTGGAGGGCGTGGTGGTGGCGGCGGAGGGGTTCTCGGGGGCAGACATGACGCAGCTGTGCCGCGAGGCGGCGCTGGGACCTATCCGCAGCATCCAGCTCAGCGACATCGCCACCATCAGCCCCGACCAGGTACGGCCGATACTCTACCACGACTTCCAGGATGCACTGAAGGCCGTGCGGCCTAGCGTCTCTCCCAGAGACCTGGAGCAGTATGAGGAGTGGAACCGGACCTTCGGATGTGGACGTTGAGACATTTTTTTGTAATGTTTATTTAACTTTTTCTGGGTTTATTGCTCAGTGGTTATACGTTGTTGGGCTGACATGAGGAAATAGTGGTTTTGATACAATAACTTGAATATCTATTTTTGTGTTTAATTAATATTCGGATCACTGTTCGCTTTATTGCTGTTTCTCAGCTAGTGTGGGGGAGCTTGTGAGGTGAAAACCTGCATTGTATACATTTGTTAACTGGTGGCAGCCAGGAAGTCCGACTCGCTGTCCTGAATGGTAATAAACACTTTCTTAATTAGTCCTCCGTTTACTGTCACAGAGCTGTGATGATTTACTTGTTTTTCCTGAAAGTTGTGTCTTTAAATAAACTTAAAACAGAGGCTTGGTTTGGATTGCTTTTTATATGTATTACTCAGATTCTTCATTTTGGTGGAAAAAAGCCTTTGTTTATATACAAAAACATGTATATAGTTATTAAGTGCCATGGCTTGTATTTGTTGCTAATATAACATGATAGTGAGGGAGGTTCCCTGGTATTTTTGCTTGAGTCAAGGCTGTGAAGTCTTTCCATGGGCTTCTCGTGCTCCTGCAGTGTGCAGTGTTCCTGATGCTGGATGAGCCAATCATGGGTGTGGAAGTTGGGCAACAGCGAGCGGCTCCTGGGTTGCATGATAATGAAATAGCCCTGTTGTTGCGCTGCCTGTGTGTGTGGCCAATGGAGACAGACCGCAACAGTTCAATCCCAATAAAATGCCAACAATTAGGTCAGTGTCCTATTATTGTGTCCTGTCTGTCTCTATTATGCCCTCCCCCTTCCCATGCCCTTCCCATGTATTATATCCATATGGTAGTAATACAGAAATGTTTTCATCATGGTTTTACTCTTTAATTCACTGTACCGTCAAAGAACAGAAACAATTATAGATTGCGCTCAGATGAAATAAAAAAATTGAAAAAACTCGAGAAGCTCAGACCATGAAAAACAGGCATTCATTTATTTCTCATCTTTTTGTCAAGTATCTCATCAATATTTCAGCGACATACTGTTGGCTGTATTGGAACTTTGTTCAATTAGCCAGCAATGGAAGGAGTCACACATCTCCATGGGGCCCTGTGTGGGCTCCTCAGAGGTCCTAACAGGATAGCATTACAGTCCACAGAGTATGGAGGCAATATACATTTCCCAATGTGCCCTATGCCTGTAACTTCATTTCCTGTTTGTTTGTTTGTTAATGTGATTACAGGCTGTATGATTGCAAGCACCCAAAGTTGTAATTATAGCTTGCGTGTTACTGATTAAACCTATCTTGCCAAACATTTTAAGTTCTGATCCAATCTTACACAGCAAGTCACCATTGCTATCAGGAGTAAGGAGAGAGTCTTGCTGATCTCATAATATGCATATCGTTGAGCTATCGGTGTACCTTAACATTTTAATGTTTAATAGGCCCTACACCTGGACTTGTGACATATTGTTAACCCATGCTAATCAATGTGATCTAATTTTATGATGCTCATCCAAAACCGTAACTTCCATCTCCTGACCATCTATGGCTTTCATTTTAGTTTTATTTGGGCTCCTTCCTCTTCCCTTTTTGAACTTTTGACTGACTTCTTGGTTAACGTATATGGATTGCTTTTAATAATAAGCCACGGGCTACTTCCTATCCTTACTGTGCCGCACCCATAAGTCTGCATGCAAAATAAGGATACTTTATTTTTTGTAGGGCTCTTTAACAGTTTACATTTTGAATAATGGGTATTTTCACTATGCATGCATGCTTACAATATGCGTGTCGGTAGAACATAATACACGTCATCGTGTATAACGACGTCATTTAAACAGTATGTTCAGCGTAAAGAAAGTAGGCCTCCTACTCAGCCATGTACACTTGAAGCCTTGGCGAAGTCATCCCTTTGGATCCCCATTACAGAACAAGTGCAACCATATAATAGAGCTCTGATTCTTAGAACGACCTGTCGACTATTTCAGACGACTATTTCAGTCGACTGGCTGAAAAAAATAAATAAAAAAAAATAAAGGAGGAAGTGAGATTTGGGATTCAGGCTAGGAGTTGGTTGGCCAGATTATCCCTCTCATGCAAATACCCTCCCTACCCCGTTAGGTCCCAACGAAGCGTGGGGGACTCAACTCTGGCCGCAGCTGCTTCCCCTTTCTGACGAATCTCGCAGCAGCCATCTGGACGCAGCTGTGACGGAGCTGAGGAGCGCCACAGTACATACACCCTGCACAGCAACTCTTCCAAACCTGCTAGATTCCTGTAGGCCTACATGATAATCGATCATGGAATGTTTTTGTTGGCGATAATCCGCCTTTTTGAGAGGACTCGAGAGTTTTAGATGGTCTACTGTAAAATCCTAAATCAACGTAAATATGCCGTAGCCTTGGCTAAATTAAACTTTGTTTTGCTACGTCTCGCATGAGAAACGCTGTGGCAGTTTCAAACACAACATTGTCTTCGCATAATGACACATAATTTCACGATTAATTACTAAACAATGACGTCAAAAACATTACTACCAATACAATAGCTAACATTTCAACGCTCCCATGCCAAAAAAATGGTCATTGCGATGTGACGTCGTGATATACGAGCTTGATAACCAGCTCCGTCCACGTACGTCGTAGGCCTACTTATACCTTCAGAGGACCAAGCACATGCAATCCAAGCATTTGCAATCCAAAGGGGATTTATAGAGTGTAAAGCCTAATTATAGTAAAAACTCACTCTAATATATAAGTGTAGGTTATTAATTAAAAAAAAGTATATGAACTACATAATGCCGTCACTTCCATCCTAGAGGAGGGGGACTTTAAAATGTGCTGTTTATAATCACATTAATTAACAGCAAAACTGAGAAGACATTGAAAATGTAGTATGCCAAATACTATACGTAAAAAAGTTAATTTAAATCGTTATATCATAAAATGCATTAAATGCAGTAGGAGAATGATAAGAATAATAAACACACTGTCGATAAATCACTTATGTAAAATACAATTTTATTTATATTTCGCAAGCATGAAATTACCTTTTATCACTACTGTTCATTGACAAATAGACACGTGTCACCCAGCAGACACAACACGGAAACCAGGTGACCTTTGAACTTAGGGAGGAAAGGATTCCAGCAGCAGTCAGTTTTTAAGCTTCATGTCACGTTATACAGTCGGACAGGAAGTGATGCAGTAAATATAACTATTCTAGAATAACTAAATAAAACACAAATAAATACAAAAACATACTGTGACATAAACAACAGTAAAAGTAATAAAACCAAGATGTTTAAGACAAATAATATGTGTTTATTGAATACAGTAAGGGGTAGTACGCAGTGGTCATTTTTTTAAATATCCTCTCAATATAAAAGGAATTATTTATTCTGATCCCTATGCATCATTGATATTTTTATATTTTATGATATTTTATGATATTTATATAAAAAGATCAATAAGAAGACATAATACAGCTGCCACGAATAGATAAACAAACCTCACACCTAAATACAGCACAATGATGCCAAATAGCAATGTTGCACTTTAATGGGCTATAATAACAGCACACTAAACATTTTCCATGGCATTGAAACTCAATATAAAAAAAAGCATTTCTCGGTTCAATTAGCATTTTTGGTATTCTACAAACATGCATTTTCAGTATAAAAACTATAACAGTGTATTTTACAATGATGTCTTTAAATACCTTTGTGTGTGTATGTGTGTGTGTGTGTGTGTATTTGTATGCATGAGTGAGTATGCACGCAACAGAGAGCAAGTGTGTGTGTGTGTGTGTATTTTTGTTTGTGTGTGTGTGTATTTGTGTGTGTGTGTCTGTGCATATGCGTGTGTTCCTTATATGTACATGAAACATTTCGTCGGACCCGCCCCTCAGGGCCCTCAGTAGCGGTGCTCCCCCCGGGTCATGTGGGAGGAGAACTCGTAGCGGTCCTGGCTCCGGTGGCCACACAGGTTGCACTCAAAGGGGTCCCTGAAACCGTGGCAGCCCATGTGGATGGTGTACATGACGTGGTCCAGGAAGAGCACGCGGCAGTGCTGGCAACGGTACGCCCTCACCTGCTCTCCGTCGCCCGACACCACTTTGAAGCCCTCCGATGCCAGCTCCATGCTGGCCCGGATGGCCTCCGCCAGCTGCCTCTGCTGCTCCTCCTTGACCAGGGGCAGCACGCCGTTACGCAGACCCCCCGACGCCATGTGGTTGGCCAGGTAGATGAGCCCCGGGCCCGCCCCCGCGCCACCGCCAGCGCCGCCGCCGTGGGCGGTTGAACGCTGCTCCTCGTTGTTGCTCTCGGAGTCGGTGGAGTCCTGGCCGCTGGGGCTGGCCGAGCCGTCCTTCTCGCTGGACGACTTGGACTTGGAGAGCAGCAGCAGGTTCTCGGCGGCGCTGTCCTTGGACGACAGGCCGTTGCCCGTGTGGCCGCCGCCGTCGGGCAGCGGCGGCTGGGGGAGCTTGGTGTGCAGGGAGGCGTACATGGAGGTCAACGCCACGTCGCCCCCGCCGGAGGAGGACGCCGGGGAGGTCTGCACCAGCGGCCGCAGCGACTCCGCCCCCAGGTAGCTGATGGCGCTGTTGATGGCCTGGTCCATGACATGGGGCTGGATCATCTCCACAGCCCCGCCCTCGAAGGACAGCTCCGACAGGCGCTTCTCACCTGAGGAGGGGGGGGGGGGCAGAGGGAAGCAGTTAGGAGACAAGGACACGGCGCCGCACAGACCTCACACTGTTTCCTTCAGGATTTGTAGGTGACTATCTTTCTAGGGTGTTACACATGTTGCAATAAGAAATTAAATGTTGTTGTAGTTAGAATTAAAAGCTATGGAAGTCTTCTAAAGCCTTGTGTCAAATTCAAAGTCGGTAACACGGCAACTATTGGAATCATCATAGTACTTTTTTATAATTACTTATTTTTACAATACGACAAAGAATTAAAGGCACAATGGTTATTGGGAATTATTTATATAGACTACAGAGTACGTAGTATGCATTGCACAAAGCGAGCAAATGGCAAATTGTTATATTGTTGTGTTATGCTAAAAATGCTAAATATTTTAAACATTACTTCATAGCTCGACCAGCTAAGTCTCCATATGTTAAATTAAGCAGGGTTTTTTTTTATGTAAAAATGCAGATTTAGTTTGTATACAAAAAAAGCAGACTCCAGCCCTTACCCATAAACCTCTGAGGCATAGTGCTCTTACGTTTAGCTACATTATTAGCTAGTCTGTCTAGCACCAAAGCTCTTTCAGATCCGGTTTGGCTTAAGTCTTCCCTCTGCTCATTCTGGTTGCTTTCTTCCTTTACTACTGGAAAGCAAGACAGAAAATAAGATGTTTTTAGAGGCAAAAATGTATTACATCTGACCTGTTCAAAAATAATAAATTCGTCCCTCAGAGCACAATGATTCGAACACATGAAGCACTTGGCTCATTACTACTGTAAATGGAAATGTTTACTGACGTCATGTGTCTTTAGACTCAAAACCTGTTGCTAAAAGGAATAGGTTTCAATTGTTGTACCTCAAAGCAATATCTATTCATATATTTATCAATTCAGCAGCCTCTCTTTCCATGAACAAAGTACAGACCGCTACTGGAGTGACCGTTCAATTAAACAATAAATAAGAGGGAAAGAGGAAGTCCTTTTACTCGAATTTGGTCTGACCTGTTAAATTGTCATTTAACAGTCTCAACAGTCGTTGCGACACTATGGATGTGGTGACCTGCATAGTGAGCGCATGTATTCAGAGGGCGAAGTAGGTCGCATGTGGCTGGCTTGGTGGTGGTGGGCTGAGGGAGGCTTGGAAGGGGGGGGGGGTGACACAGACCTGTGTAGATGCTGTTCTGGAGGCCCATGCACTGCAAGTAGTGATGACATCGCTCCTTATGCTCCTCCAGAGAGCTGCGCTGCTTGTAGCTCCGCCCACAGTATGCACACTTGTGGGGCTTTCCGACTGCGGCGTTAAAACAAGGACAAAACCAACAAAAAATTGCTACATCAGTAAACAGAGGCATGGCTCCTTGAGTAAACCAGGAAAGCTTTTTTTTGTGCAATGTTAAACCTTTGTGTTTTTTGATACTACACACAGTGCCTGTGCAGGGGTAATTAAACATGGGGACTGAGGGAAAACGAAAATGAAATATATAACTGGGGGGATCTCGCTTCAATACGTTTGTGGCTGTGAGTTCATCTGGTTCAAGATGGGTGAGAAACAAACACGGATGCCACATTTACACTACTGATACTTCCCTTTTATTTGCAATGGGCCAAAATAAGTAAATCTCACTTAAAGTGTACGTGGTTGTAGAGTTTTCAAATTGTAATATTATTTAGTTATATTCATTTTATTTAATTATGAGTGTGTGTGTTTGTGTATCTGTGATCTGTTGGCATGTGTCTGTGTAGGTGTGTGTGTGTATGTTTATGTGTGTGCTCGTGAACATGTAAGTGTGTCTGTGCATGTGTATATGTATGTTTATGTGTGTGCTTGTGAACATGTAAGTGTGTGTATGCGTGTGTGTATGTACGAGTGTGTGTATTTGTGTGTGTGTGTATATATATGTGTGTGGCTTTGTGTGTATGTGTACGTGTGTGTGTGTGTGTGTATGTCTTTATGTGTATCTTTGTGTGTGCATGTGTATGTTCATGTGTGTGTATCTGTGCGTGTGTATGTAAGTTAGTTTGTGTGTATATGTGTGTGTGTGTGTGTATGTGTGTGTGTGTGTGTGTGTGTTTATGTGTATGTCTGTGTGTGTGTGTGCATGTCAGTGTGTATATGTGTGTTTGTGTGTGTGTATATCTGCGTGTGTGTACGTGTGTGTGTGTGTGTGTGTGTGTATCTGTGTGTTTGTGTGTGTGTATATTTGTGTGTGTATCTTTGTATGTTTGTGTGTGTGTGTGTGTGTGTGTGCGTGAAAGTGTATTTGTGTGTGTATATATGTGTGTATCTATGTGTGTGTCTGTGTATGTGTGTGTGTGTGTGTGTGTGTGTGTGTGTGTGTGTCACCAGAGTGAGTGCGGAGGTGTCCGGTGAGGGCGTCCCGCCGGCGGCAGGCGTAGTTACACAGGTGACACTTGAAGGGCTTCTCCCCCGAGTGCAGCTTGATGTGCCGCAGTAGGTTGCCCTTCTGGGTGAACGACGCACCGCACTGGTTACACTGGAACGGACGCTCTCCTGGGGGACAGCACACACACACACACACACACACACGCGCGCACACACACACACACGCGCACGCACGCGCACACACAAACACCAACACGAGACACACACTTATAGGGCTTGTACATACTGACGTGACATTGCAATGACCGCCTCCATTTTGTAACCATAGGAGCATGGGACACATAGTTATTGTATTGGTAGTAAGGTTTTTTGGGTCATTGTTTAGTAATTAATCGTGAAATGATTTGTCATTACAGGGAGACCTTGTGCTGTTTGAAACTGCCACAGCGTTTCTCATGCGAGACTTGGCAACACAAAGTTTTCATTAGCCTAGGTTACGGTGTATTTCAGTGATCGAGGATTTTACAGTACTTAAACTCTCTTGAGTCCTCTCAATATGGCGGATTATCACCAACAAAAAATCCCATGATGCATTCTGATGCAAAAGCCTATATAGTTATTTGTTTAAGAACTGCTTATTGTACATTTAAAGATAAGTAAATATCATATGCATACTATCAGCAGTCATCAATTGATCTGAATGGTACAAATGTAGTTATTGATGAGGGTTAACAAATGAAAGTGAAAAAGGGCCCTGTGCTTGCACAAGGGTTTACTTTGCGACAACTGTGACTACATGGTGCCAGACGGCATTAAAGCAAATACAAATACACATCTAGGGGTGTTCCTATAATGGGATCATATTATTATAGAAAACAAGAAATGCAATTTTATTTACCGAAAAACTGAAACTGAAACTGTATTGGCATGACTTGAGGCTGTAATCGGATGATGTTTTTTATAATTTGATATCCTTTGCAGAATCCACCATCCACTCGGCAGAATTAAGATGTAATAGTCGTATTTTCTGACTTCATAAGTAAGATCTTCCGATTAAAGATCCTAGACAGAACTATCTTTTTAAAGTTTAACTCTTGTGAGGCAGCTGATATGGACCACTTTGAGGTCAAGGAGTCTCAACCAATCAACATGAATACAGAAGGATGGATCAAGATCAAGTCACACAAAAACAAAAAATATCAATGTCTGGAAGGGGGTTGCACACACTCCATCCCCCCCACACACACACCACCAGCAACACCACCACCCAGCCCGATCAGGCCGCCCCCCCCCCCCCACCACCGCAGCACAGCCCCTGCTTTGCCCCGCTGAGTTCCCGCACTCTGATCGAACAACAGCCGTCTCTCAGCCTAGACCTGCCAGTACCGTGACGCACCATTGCCTGGGTCAATTTGATCTGAAAATCTCATTTTTTCCCCCTCTTCTTCGTCGCTAAAATAAGAGCGCCACATCACAATGCAAATTCTGCCTCATTTGAATAAAGCGAAAAAGGAAACACTTTGTGTTGAGAGCCAGTCTTCCTGATCAGCGCGTTTGGAATAAACCAATATCCAGCCGCCCGCCGTGTTGTGGCATTCGGTGAGGACGTTTTAATACGCCCCCCCCGCCCAGCCTCTCCGCATAAAATAAGAGTCACCAGTGAAGCAGCAAAAATATATAGAAAAAAGGGAACTCATTAAAAATGCATTTCAGGAGCAAAGAACCCACCGGAGAGTATTTTTCTATTTAAAACGGAGACACTTCATTATATCTTTTATTGTAAGTCCCTCTGCATTTACATTCGTCGAGTGTTCCTTTCTTCTATTTTGGGTTTCATTAGTTTTTAAAAGCTTGGTAGTTAAGTGCCTTTTTGAAAAGTGTTCCTCACCACTGGTTTTGGTTTATTACGATGGGATATGAATTTTGAGTTTAAAAAAACTTTTAAAGTCATATCATTTTCTCCTCCCAGAGAGATTCCATTTAATTGTGATGACGATTTACAAAACGTTTCTAGCACTAAAATAATCTGTCAACCCCATAAAATACTATTGCTTGTCATTAGGGAGTTCTCAAATCATTTAAATAAAGAAAAACTAACAGGGGCTAATGATAATGTCAAAGTCTATTTCACACTCTTAAGAGGCATCCATGTACAGCTAATTACATTGATAACTAATGACGCTGCAACCCAATACCAGATGTACTGCATACTGATGTGATCTAAGTCAATCATTGGTTGAACAGCGAGAAGGAACTGTCTGGCTGTCTCAAATAGTTACCTCAGAGGGCTTGTTCACAATCTTTGTCAATCCATCCTTATTACCTTGCATGTATCCCATGATAATAATTCTGACAAGGCCAATATCTGATCATTTGAAGTCATTGCAACAGTTGCCAATGGACCTCCACATAAGGTGCGTGTGTTTTCCCCTCTAAGACCCCTCCAGCACTCCGGGGCCAAACGGAGAGGACAGCAGCAGGTATGGGGAGGTGCGGGGGGCAGTTAAGTATCACAGGTGCTTACCAGTGTGGCTGCGCTTGTGCACCATCAGCACATTGGGGCCAATGCAAACTATCCCACAGATATCACACTTGAGCTTCCCGTTGGGCAGGCGGATGCCCCCGGCCGAGGAGTAGCCCTTGGAGTCGGGGCCCGCCTGGGAGCCGTTCACTCGGGCCCCTGAGGCCCCGAGCACGCGCAAGTCTTCCGCACACTCCTCTTCGCCATTGATGTCACAGGCGAGCCCGTTCTCCTCGTCACTGCGCGCCTCAACTTTAATGTTACAGGCTGGAAAAGAGGGCAAGGGGAGGGGCCACGTTTTAGAATCCCAGCGTGGTTCTTTTGCATTTGACATCTTATAAAAGTACTACACACAGACGACAAGAACAAAGGCTCTTTTTAGGTTGGCTCAGCTCAAGTGTCAATAACTACATAGGGTGAATTTGAAGACAACGTGAAATGGCATGGCCTACTTTACTCATATGCTTTCTAACATGGGTTTGTGCAAAAGTGACAAAACACAGATAATCTGGCGCGCTAAAACGTTGTTGGCTGCCAGTGTGGACGGTTACTACATCACATAAACCTTTCCGTTGTAGAAGGTTGTAAAGGTTAAATTCTAAACGCTTTCGCTGTGAGATAACTACTTGTGGCACGTCGAGTCGTTTTCAATAAAGTGAAAATGAGATGACAGCATTAATAAAATATGAAATTTTCATCTCATGTAGTCTTTAAAGATGTACACAAACATGTTTGTCATACGGGCTACGAATTACGTACATTGGGGTTTTACACATGTCAGTGATGGAATGAAGGAACGCACTTGGTGTCTCCATCTGACACCGCTGAGTCTTTTGTAAAACAACCAACAGCGAGATAAACAGGAAACACTGAGACAGGAAACCGTGTTACTGGGGAAACCAGGGTGGAGAGAAGACCAAAGGGGTATAATGAATTCAGTTTCATCATCATCTCTCCCCTCCCTCCTCCCTAGCTCTATCTACACATCTCTCAAATGCACACAAAAGTACGGTCACATACACACATAAAACGTAGGGCCACACCTTTTATACGGTTGAGAAGTCATATCACAGGGTCATCATTCGGACACTGTCACTGACATATATAAAACAAAAACAACGAGCTACAGCTGGAACACAACAATTAGTGTTCATTGGGTACATGCACAATGCTAAGAGAGTCGTAGCACCTATGTTGTGTATCAGAGCAAACAAAATAACAACCACCGTGGATGCTTTGTTCCCAGTTGTCCGAATAGGGAAGTGTCCTGTGTGTCAAGTTGTCAGGTTTCTCTTTCCCTGGCTGCTGTTGCTGTGGCAAAACTTTGACACAACGCACAATCTTGCAAGTCCCATATCTGCAGGCCTGTGGTTTTGCATGTCACAGTGGCTGCCTGATTTCCCCACATACCCTCTTGTTTGTAGAAGGCAAGAGGAAGAAGAGGCAAACGTGAATTATAGGAATCTATGGGGAAAAGGGGAAGCTTCAGAAACGGGGCCTGTGTAACTGAAATACCAAGAATTATGGAGAAGTGACAGAAAGGGAAGCACAGACGAGGAATTGTAAAACAGCCTGTAACTAAACGCAAATCACTTTTGTTAGGAGGCTTATTTTCACTGAACTGACACATGATTCACCCGAGCAGGGAGGGAAACATGGTTGTGAAAATTGGGATTCAAATGAACTGCTTAGCTTTCGCATTCACAGAACAATTAATAAACTGTTCTTTGACCCATTCAAAATCGCTTTTATTAATGTTGTATACTGTTTTATTTATTCTTCCAAGTACTCCTTTCAATACTTTTTCGATTGAAATACTCTCACCTATAACTCCTATAACTAAACCTATAACTAAACTCCTAGAGAAACATGCTGTCCTTTAAGTTCAATTAAGTTAGAGGCACCTTGCATAATAGATTGAAGCAATAGACAAAGTTGTATGGGCCAAATTAAACATAGCTGACCAGGTTTTTCAGTCTCTGTGCCCATCATCCATTGTATAACAAAGGCCGGTATGATAGATTCACTAAAAAACTGGTTACGGAAAACTGATGCGTTCAATTAGAAAATTGTAAAAGAAAAAGAAAAACGAATGGCCTTCAATTTAAATATTATTCATATTTATGAACTAACTTCATAATAAATATGTCTTGCTGGAGAAGGATAGTGTTGAGACAGATCAGACCGTATAGGAAAGACTAGGCCAAAAGCACATAAAGGCATAGGGAACTATGACTGCTGGGCTGCAGATTCTCAGGGATATGGGGAAGTTGCGACTAAATTGGGAATAGGAAGAAGAGCTTTTACTTCATTTCATGTGTTGGTTACACATCCTGATTTACTCATTTTTGGAGCAACACTCTTATTGCAACCCAAAAGGCTAACAACAATAGAGCCATCTCTTGATGACGTTTAAACTTTAATCCTCAAAGTACAGAGTCATATAATAGTATTCACTAAGTAAAAAATACAACAAAACTAGTCCAAATAAAAAGGACAAATATTGACAAAAAAATGAGTGAAATCCTATAAAGAAATCCTACACAATAGATAAAAATGTGATCTTTGCTAGTGAGTTACTGTAGGAAGATAGAGGGAAAGGAGGTGTTTGAAAGCTCTCGCTTGTAGGAGTGTGGCATTAAAAGCAACCCACTGAAGGTTCCTGTGCGAGGGCTCTGCGCTGCTCTCGCTGCCTGAAAATAGCCCAGTGTGCAAGGTAGTGGAACCACACGTGTTAAACCACCAGACCTTCAACACACTCACAACTGAGACGGCTGCTCCCTTGCTTCTTAGTCTCTTTTTTGGTTTCGTTTTCAAGCATACTGTTTTGGGAACTTTTCGGCTGATAAGCTAAGCATCTCCAAAATAATCGCTAGCATCTCATATCAAGTGAAGTTATTTTTAGTTGTATGCTTTTCATTAGCCAATAGAATTTAAGTGCTTTTATGCTCTGCTTGGGTCCCTCATGAAGGTCATACACAGGCAACTCCGTAACTGCGAGAAAGTTCTAGAAGGTAAATGTAACATGCCATAGCACGTAAAGATAATCCACAAAAAATGAAGAAGAAATATAAAAAATATATATATTTAAAACCTTGGTCTGAAACATTTTCTATTTGGAAACTTTTCAAGATCCTGATTACAGAAAAGCTTTACCGGGCTGCGGAATGCAAAGTTCCCAGTTACCTTTCTGTCACAATGAAAGTGTGCAAGGATGCATCAATATGTTGAATGAGTAAGCATGAGTAAGCATGTGTCTGCCTATGTGTGCGTGCGCGCGTGTGTGAGTGTGTGTGTGTGTGTGTTTGTGTCTGCGTGCGCATGGGTGTGCATGTTGTGTGTGTGCGTGTGTCCATGTGCGCATGAGCGTGCATGTATGTGTGCATGCATGTGTGTGTGTGTGTGTGTGTGTGTGTGTGTTTGTGTGTGTGTTTTTGATTGTGCATGTTTGTGTGTGTGTACGCACGCGTTTGTGTGCAAGAGTGTGTGTGTGTGTCGTTTGCGTGTGTGTGTGTGTGTGTGTGTGTGTGTGTGCGTGTGCATGCATGCAGGTGTGTGACCTATGTGGTGGGATGCTGGCTGATCTCTTGACATGGCCCTGTGTTCCTGAACTCTTTATCTCCATGAGTGTCGAAACGTTGTCTGATGGCAGCGTCTTCTTAGGAAACTCTTACACATCCTATTTCAGTTTCCTCTGACATCTTATTTTGTGACACCGTGTTGCCTCGCAAGCAGCACTTATCTCTACCGTTACCAAAGTGGAAAAACACTGACGACTTGCTTTCTCTTTCTTTCATTTCAGCTGCTGTTTTATAGTCACAATGATCCTATTTATTAAACTACATTATCAAAAGCATATATATTTTAAATAACATATTATAATATATAAATATTATAATATATTTCAAGAACAATTGCCATAAAATAGAAAACATGTATTCCTCCGTACTTCAACCAATCAGTTACAGCTATATTATGTCTGTGCTCTGACACCAGCACTTACCCATGAAGATATTTCCCTTTAAGTAATCTGAAACACTTTCTTCATGTGAAACACTTCCTGGTTTGTCGCCCAGAAGATCATGTCCGGAGAGCTGAGATGCTACAGATGCGATTCCCCTCATCTCTGTCCTTTATGACATTCGTGCCATGATATTCCCTGGCTTAATGTTCGCATATTCAAATCAAGGCCACATTAGCTATTCCTTAAGATTCTCTTTCACATGCCATGAATATTTATTTATTTTTATATATTTTTTTGCCAGTGACCTAAATGCAACTCCATGGAGATGTGAGTTAATTTTTCTTAAGGATTTGCAGAGGTTAATAAATCTCCCACTGGATGTTACTGGAATTAAAGATATTACAGCATTTAGGATTTAGTGCTTTTGATATTGACATTGCCCCTAATTACCCGTTTACTCTTTCTGATGTTTTCTTTTTTCAGTTTTTTTGCTGTTATTAGCGTGTTTATGTTTTTGTATACTTTCAAATAGGTGATCTTAACACTGAATCATAAAGTTAAATAAAATATTGATTTAAAGTTCTGTCAGTTAATTCCAGAATATAAAATGAAGCACTCTACCGGCGATATGTTTTATTATTTGAAACTTTTATTCAATAAAAAAGGTATTAATTAAAATGTGTACCTCCTTAATCTCCTTAGCTCGTAAAAATCTTCCCCCCCACCCCCCAAAAAATTCTGCATTTTTGTAGGTGAATGTAGTCATTACTGTACAACAAGGAACAACAGTGGGGGCTAAGGTTAGGGCTAGGGTTAGGGTAGGGTTAGGGTTGGGGTTGGGTTTGGGGTTCGGGCTAGGGCTAGGGTTGGCGTTAGTGCTAGGGTTGGGGTAAAGAAAGCGAGGGAATGGATCCGTACCTTTCTCCCCCCTGTTGTTCTGGTGCTGGTGGCCCGAGCTGGCCGACAGGTCCTCAGGGACCGCCATGGGCTCCTCCGTCTCCTCAGACACATCGTTGACGGGTGGACTGTCCCTGCCTGAGAGGAGAACGGTGGAGGGGGACGGGGGAAGTGAGGTAGTGGGGAGGGGGGGCACGACGGAAACAACCGTTACTCACCAAAGTGTTCCGTTTCAAGACGAGGACACAATGACCTGAGGCTGAGGTGGGTGTGTTTTTCAGGCCTATTTTATTACTACTACAAGTACTACTACTGCTGCTACCACGACTACTATATAGACGGCTACTATATAATCCCCAACCGCCCCACCCAAATCTGCTTTACCTGGCATGTGGGACATGTCCTGGGCCTCCTCTGTCTCCATTCGGTGCAGGTACTCTAGTGGAGGAGAGAGAGAGATGGAGAGAGAGGGATTGAGATGCCTGTGTGAGTTTTTCAATCAAGAGTGCGCGATGGAAACAGCATTAGAGAAAGAAAAGCCTGAACGGGGGGGTGGGGTGGTGTGGGTGGTGTGGGTGGTGTGGGTGGTGGTGGTGGTGGTGGTGATGGTGGAGGGGGCAAAGAGGTGAACCCTCTCTCCGTAATGCTCCTACACCGTCACCCCCAACCAGATCACTCCTGTCAGCGGCGCTGCAGCCGCCTCCATTACATTACAATCACAGACACTTTCATTAGAAGTGTGACAGAGGCCCGCCGCCTCCGCTCCTGGGTGGAGAGCAGCCGAGCTGGGGCTGATGGGGGCCCGGCCGGGGCTGGTGCTG
>JAOPJO010000043.1:1602321-1617510 GCA_027123675.1 Molva macrophthalma | reverse complement strand
TCTCTCTCTCTCTCTCTCTCTCTCTCTCTCTCTCTCTCTCTCTCTCTCTCTCTCTCTCTCTCTCTCTCTCTTTGGCTGGTCACATGGGCTGGGCTTCCTTGTGTCCCGGTACGACCACTCATGTGCTGGAGACTCAAAGTGGTCGTGATGGAGAGGGCTTGATTGCCTATCTGGGTCGTTGTCCCTTTGAGTAAACAGGAAAACATTGTTTTCCCCCTCCTTCGTGTTGTCTCCTTTCCACCCCTGCCAGGTTTCTCTACCTTGTGTGTATTAGATCTTAATACAAGCCAAGGGGCACAGTTGGACGGCAGTCGTCAGCATGTGGCCCCCCTCAAAGTCACAGTGAAATCACACCCAGATGAGGCGTATACACCAGTTTACCGCGCGGTGAAGCGGTGCCCTAGCCAACTGTCTGTCGCTCACTCTCTCGCTCGGGAGGCGAGACTGGGCAGGAAGGTGAAATTGAAAATGTGAATGTCTTGCTGATGGCAAAAAGGGAGGAGCGGCGCGACGGAAAGAAGATATAATGCCAAATCTATAAAGGACAATTTCAGGCTCGGCAGTGTGGAGGGCCGGCCGCTCAATCATGAAACGATTCTCTCAGATTGATCAAGGGCTGTCGTAATCACATGGGAATGTTACATGTGGCGGGAAGAATGATTCAGGGGGGCCCAGGGGGTGGAGGCTGGGGGGGCTGTCTGTCAGGGCGATTCAAAGCTGGAGTTAATGGATTCAAAGTGATGTGCTTCAAGACCGCTTTGGAGCCCGGCACATGGAATGCTCCATGTGTTTGAACCGGGTTGCAGTGTCTGTCTGCTGAAATCATTGTAGAACACAGTGATATTGAGAATGAAATAAGAAAAGGGGGGAGGTGGGGGGAGGGTTATCTTATAGTGTGTGCACTGAATTGTCTCAGATTTGTCTTCTTGCGTTACAAAATGTATTCCATATTAGCTAAATATCAGGTAGGAGGCCTCCCTGGGAGATAACACAGACAACATGACCTTTTTGGGTTGGATGTGAATCGAACATCTCTGCTGCAGCAGCTGTATAATGTATTATTATTTACTACTGCGTGATAGACCTTATGATCTAGCAGTCTGTTTCCAGTGAGCAGCGCTAGGCTACATTTGGTTTTTAGTGAGCTGCCAAGCTGCATGAAAATGATTTTCATAAATGGGTTAGCTAATGATCCTAATTGTTGTATTAGCCTAATTGGGCTATTGGCAGTAAGTAAGACGTGAAGTCTTTGATGTAGCTTCTTAAAAAATGTCTCACTGTGAATTTTTGCTTTTTCCCTGATGTTGAGGTTCGGGAAATGTAATTTTTTTTACCTCCTGTAATTTTGCTTAAAGCTGTTAGCTGTAAGTGTGTATTTCAAAAGGTCAATGATGGATAATATTATTGACTCAAAGTTACGCAATGTTGTGGTAAAAACATTTCTGGAATGATAAGGATATTATGAAGCAACATGTTGAACATATGGTTTTCCTTGGTAGACTTTCTATCATGACACAAAGGGTGGAAAACATAATGACATATATTGTTCCACTCCACGTCATTTCACTAAAGCCAGCCTAGCTATTGAAATGTCATTAAGCCCTAGTATGGCAGGATAACATTTTCATTTTGGTCCCCATGGTAACATGGTGTGGAATATTTGTATAATACATTAAGGTGCATGTTCATTCTTTCCTTATCTCCTGATTAAACATCGGAGCTTATCACATTAAATCTAATCAAACGGGACCCCCTGCAGCCTGGATACCAGTCAAACATCAGTGTGGACGATGCCAGCGTCTCCATGCTCCACGGAGCGCACACACATCTGGAGAGGCCGCGCAGCACCGCAAGAGTCGTGTTCTTCTACGTCTCCAGCGCCTTCAACACCATCCAACCGCTACGGCTAGCTGAGAAGCTCTCAGTGGTGCGGGTGAACCCGGTGGCCTGGATAATGGACTTCCCCGCCGGCATGCCCCGGTAAGTCAGACAGCAGGGCGGCCTGTCAGATGTGCCGGTGAACAACACCGGCGCTCGGGGAACTTTGCTGTCGCCTCTCCTGTTCACCCCTCTGCGCCTCCGACTTCCGCATCAACTTGAGTACATGCCGCCCACAGAAGTTCTCCGATGGCTCCACTCCATTGTCAACTGCATCGTGGATGACCACGAGGAGGGGTGCAGAGCCCCGGTTGAGATCTCTGTAGGGTGGTGCGACAACCACCACCTCCAGCTCCACATCGGAAAGACAAAAAAGGAGCTGAGCTGGTGGTGGACTGACTACCTGGTGGAGCAAGAAGAGGGCCCCCCCAACCCCCATCACCATCCCAGGGAAGGAGGGGGAGTTGGTGGACACTTACGAGTTCCTGGGAGAACGCATGACCAATAAACTGGACTGGACGGACAAGAGTGAGGCCCTCTACAGGAAAAATGTGTGCATTAGGCTGCTGCAGATGTTCTACCAGCCTGGTCTGTTAGGGGGGGTAACATTAACACAAGAGATGCCAACAGAGTGAACAAGCTGGTGAGGAAGGCTAGCTCCGTATCTGCTCAGTGTTTTATGTTATTTTTATTCTTATTTAAATGTGTATTCTAATTATGTTGGTTTGGTTCTGTACTCTAACCTGCAGCTGTCTTGTGTTTCATTGTCATTGCCATGGCTGCTATGAAAACTGAAGGATTATCTTATCTTATTTTAAATAATTGAATCGTAAGCCAGTTGATATCAAAAAAGAATCCTTTAGCAAAGGAAAACAGGGAACGTTAAACAGTTTTTTTTGTCAATAAATATGGCCAAATACATAAATTGGGGGCTCACATAAACTGTAGGGCTCATTTGATTTAATCTGATAAAGTACAAATTATTCTAATAATTGAATAACTAACTAAACAAGATAGAAATGACCCCAACAGTTGAATGACTACTCGCTGTTAGAGAATTAAACAGGTTTTCTGTGTTTTGAGCCAGTATGTAGGCAGCTAATTGATGACTAGCATTTGGAGCAATTTCTGTTTGAATTTGGGAAATGGGGCTACAACAGCATTGCCAGCATGCAATTATGGTATCTTTACAAAGCGGAAGGCCCGTTAGACAGATGTGTTAGTTTAGGCATTTTTCAAAAATTGCATCCAATTGATGCCTCAGGCCAGCAATTTCTTTGTTTTGTTTTTTTAGGTTAGGCCTATCCATAAAATGTTTCACCAGAGTTTCACGGCCCTCTGAGGGCTGGCAAGGAGCAGTCTGGCTATACATGATTACCCTCATTCAGACAAACTCCGCATCCTCACAGATCCTGATGAATTGGATTGGCCAACAATGTCTTCAAAGTCCTTACCCTGACCGTAACCACACTTGTGTCACTCAAAACCAGATTATTGCTCATATGAATTACTGCTTTTACTTACCATGTAGTTCACTACAGTCAAGTTACGTTTTAACCAGTTGTGATTATGCTTCTAAGTATCTCTGCCATATATCCGCATGTGGCCATATAATAGACCTTGACTGACTTTTCTTCATGTTATGCTTTATTTAGTTTAATACGAAAGTGTGCTGATGGTGCCTTCACATCCTTTTTTATGAGCTCTTGACCACGGTAATGCAGATTTCAAAACCCGATTCCAGCTCCGATTCCAGAAGACAGAGCTGGCTGATTGCCAATGATGAATAATGAATTTCCATCCCTGCTATATGACCCCCTTCAGTCTCCCGGCTGTGGCGGTGTGGGTTGTCCGGAACAAGGCACAAGCCTAATTGTATGGTGATGGTGTTGGAGGAGAGCGTGCGGTAATCTCTCCCTGGTTCCTCAGACAGTCGTGTCCAATTAATAGGGTGTTACAGGCGGTGGACATGTTTGGAAGCGAGACACTGGGAATTTAATTTCTAAGTAAAAACCGCCGGTCTACTTTATATATATATATATATATATGTGTGCCATGCACATAACTGAGTTCCTCATATTTTTAGGCAATATGTGTGATAAAGGAGAACAATCTTGGCAAATTGATAACATTTGCTATTTGAATGCAGCGACACGGCAGTCTCGACCCCTCTTCCTCCACCGACAGCCTTTCTGAGTAGTCGTGGTAGTCAGCCCCTTAATGGAGGAGGAGATGTTAATAGGTGTGTGTGCGTGTACACGTGTGTTAGTGTGCCTGTGTGAGTGTGTGAGTGTGTGAATGGTGCTGCTTCCCTGCTGCTGCCGTGCAGATTATGTGTGCATTTATTTACCTAGATCCTGCCAGCTGGCTTCCAGGCACATCCCCCCTGCTGGGTGGGGTTGCAGCAGGGTTGTTGTCTGGCATCCCCCTGATCAAAGCCTTTCTGCAGTGCGGCCGGCAGCGAGTCGCAAAGAAAAAAGCCACAGAGCAACAGTGGAGAGCAGCCACAGTTGTCAGAGAGCAGCCTCCTCTGTTGCACTCGAAAGAGCAAAAGTGGAGAGGTTGACACCAACATAGGAAGCGAGACAGACATGAAGCAGGACTGGAAACAAAGCCAAAGTGAGAGTAAAGCAAAAGAAAGAAACAGAGTGAATCTTAAACGAAACACATTTTTATGAATTTCATTTTTCTTGCAGAGCCTCAAGGTGCACAGAAGCATGTGTGAAGAGTTTTGTTCATACAGAAGACTCGGAATTGCAATATTGAATTAAGCGTCCGTCTATGCATTCTTTTTCCCAGGGTTTTGAATTATTTATTGTTGTTTTGATCTCCCAGCTTGTACCCCCAGCCCGATGCCTCCACTACATTTATATATTCTTCCTCTTTCTATGCAAGATGAAGATGCATGGCTTGGCTGTTCTGTTCTACCAGGCTGAGGAGCTGAAATGTATTAAGCCACGCTGACATCTAGGAGTCAGCTGACCTTTGCTCACGCCTGCATCTTGGAGAAGAGCGGTTGGGATCAATGTGATTGGGTTGCCTCGTCTTGTCGTTATTAATTCAGTCAAAAAGAGCATATATCACACCCACTGTCACTTTTCAACGATGGAAGCGAACGATTCTCCCTTTCCATCTAATTGCTATCATAACGCTGGCATCCTCTGCATCCCAATTTATTTTTCACCAATATGAGACACTTTACATGCTCATTCATTATTCAGCAGTAGGTTTCGCATTAAGCTTAATGTGTAAACAATTCTTTTCTGGGAATGGCATACAAGCTTAGTCTGCAAATTATTTGGAACAGCCAAATATAGATCATTCTCCTTTGCTTTTGAAGCTTCAAAAGCCCAGAAAACAACACCACTTCAAATAATTATTATCTGAGCCGTCCAATGATTGTTTTATTAAAAGTTTGGCTCTTTCTTTTACTCAAGTATAACTCATCATCTTCCATTTGTATTTGAAGCAGCCAATCACAGCAGTGGTTCAAGGATGAATGCAGGTCTCTAAAGCAACATAAAATGAGCCCTGTGAAAAACATAAACCCTTTTTAAAAAACCTGCCAATCAGCAATGCTTGAAAAGCCAATATACCATGCCTGTTGCTTTCTCATTATGAGAATAGCGGGTTAGTCGACTGTAACCCACCGACGGTTACAGTCGACTAACCAGCTAGTCAACTCACCCTGACATCGACGGTTTAGCCAATGGATTCACCATGCAAAGTAGACGTGACACAACAAGGACACAACACACAACCAGATGCCAGTGCAGCTCATGTTCTTGTCATACTCTTCTGTGTCGTACTGTCGTGATGTGTGACATAACCCACATAACCCCAGCAAGTGCAGGGGGGCTAATGGCTTTGATCTCAGGTAAAGACAGGATATAAATCAAGACAGTACCATCAACAGAGCACAGGTTTATTTGAAACAAAAACACAGGTACTTAGGTAAAAAAACAAACCACTAAATAAAACGGGTACTCGGTACATCTAAAGATAAAAGTCATCTGAAAACAATCAGATGAGCACCTTTTTCTTTTTTAGTTTCCTCTTACGCTACCGGGTTGTAATTCATTCCAAATTGTTCAATGCCTACACACCAAATATTTACGGATAACGTTGTTCCAAAGTCGATCGGAGTGTTGACACCACATTTAGTGACACAGAGACCTTGAGACCCCTAAAGACAGCCATAGGTGTTTTCTAATACATTCTGTTAAACTGACCAACAGGCCCCATTCATCATTTAATAAAATACAGTACCTATAAAAAAATATCTTGACACTAGCTCAGTGTTATAAATATCCTGACACTAGTTCGGAGATTAAAGATATATATTCATAAATAATGCCATACATAGATAAATAGATATTCTGTACGTAGATTATAAATCCCATCATAAAAGTGTCTACCTTACAGCGGGGGTGGTTGTGAATGCCAAGATGGTCATAGGCTGGAGTGTGTGTGTGTGTGTGTGTGTGTGTGTGTGTGTGTGTGTGTGTGTGTGTTTGCGTGTGTATCTGTGTGTATGTGTGCATGTGTAAGAGGTGGGTTGACCTTGTTGCCTGGCATACATCGAAAGGTCCCGAAGTTCCATATAAACACACGTATTCGTGTAATCTCCCTTCCCCCCCTCTCTCTCTCTCTCTCTTATTGGTCCATCAACGTCACCAAGCCTTCCGGCCAAGCCAAGCCTAGCCAAGCCGGGCTGGGCCGGGCCGGGCCAGGCCAGTCTCTAGCTCTGCTGGCACTCGTTCTTGGTGCAGGTGGCCTGGCGTTCGATCTGCCATGTGCCCTCCTCGTACGTGCAATAGCAGATTGTGCAGTCGTCGATCTTCACCTCGCGGCCAGCAGGAATCACCGACGTGTCGGCGTAGCAGTTGGGCCCTGCGGGGAGACACGGACAAAAGGACACGGGAGTTGTGATTTATGTTTGTATTTTTGAGGCCAGGAGGAAGAGGAAACAGCCAAGGGTAATTGTGGGTTGCAGACAAAACGGATCCTGGCAACGGCTAACACTTGTGATCCATTTTCACGATGATCCCTGCCCCCCCATGCCCCACCCCACAGCCATGTGGTGTACATGCTTCATTCACTGTGTGCGTCTAAGGCAGATGAATGGTTTTCTCTCTAGAGGTGCACTGCATATGGACAAGGACTGCGCTCTCTTTAAGAACTTTGTCATCTGCTGTGTTTTGAACCCAATTAGCAACGACTGATGTCTTGTCCCTTTGTTCATGTGACAATGTTCAGGCGAAGTCCGAACAGAAACTCTATTGGGGTCGCTGGCAAACATTTCTTTAGTTTTTTTGTGCCCATGCATCCATTTTATTAAGTCAATTCATCACTGCATCAGATCAGCCTTTTTGGTGTTCTTTATGGCAGTGCCATGGATAATTTACACCCACACCCACACACACACACATTATAGTTGAAGTAACCTACCACATCATTTGTCATGATGAATGAACATTAATGGATAACATAAGTCGAACCAGTTTGGACAATCACAAAATCATGTTTAACGGCCTTAAGATGATCTTAATGAGCTGTTTCATGATCAATAGATGAGCTGTTTCATGATCAATAGCGATTGTATCAATCAAGTAGGCCTAATGCAGGTGATTCATCTCAATATGCACATGGCCAAAAATGTGTGCATATTAAGATGTTTATTTATTTACCAGGGACAGTGCACATTAATCAACATTTTAGTTTCCACACCAATGAATATGTGCCAGAGTTAGCTAAGGAGATCATTTTCATCTGTTGTCCCTGGGAAGGTTATTACAAATTGTTGGCCTAATACTATCAATACAGGGCTTCAGCTCGCACTACAGTACAACACAACACAATACAATACAATACCATATTATACATAAATACATTACTATATTAGTAACAGGTACAATAGATTTATGTAAGAACCGTGAGAGTAGAACATGTTAAACAGTTGAATAGTCTACTAGAGAGATCAAACCCCCTACCACCGTCTCACCCACCTGTCGTGACCCTGTAGGACCCCAACGTCTCAGTTAACACCCACTTGGACCAATGGTGTCACTCAATTTAATGACACACAAACAATTGAGAAAAAATCAATTTATGTTCTCCAGATGCTTATGCTCTCCTTCCCTGGGCACTGTTTATCAAAATACAAGGAGGTTTAAATTGACTGTGTGTGTGTGTGTGTGTGTGTGTGTGTGTGGGTGTTTGTGGAACTTGCAGATATAAAAGCCCAAGGCTTAATGTTGTGCAATTATTTTTCATTTGTGCACATGGTCTCTGATAAATAAACAATACTGGTTATTTGTCTCTGATTTCATTATTTCCTTCTCTTTATGATCATGGTAAACCACTGTTTTAAACAGGTGGAAATCATCAGTGAATACCACACAGTATTCTTTCCTTCCTGCTCATCAAAATGCCCCCCCACCCACCAACCTATTACCATATTTAGGCGCCATGGTTGTCTGGCCCTGAATCGTGTTGTTGTGGCTGAGCATCGTCTCAGCATTCATTCAACACATCGCTTTTCTCATGAAAAGTGGTGCACCTCGGGATTTCTGTGATTAAAGGGGTTGAATTGTTATGGGCCTGATAATGTGATCATGTCTGTCTCATTATTCTCATGTTCAGTGGATTGAGCCATCCAAGTTTCTGTGTTTGCCCCCATCGCTGCCCTTGCCACATTTGATAAAAGTGCTGTTCGATCGTGTGTGTGTGTGTGCGTTTTTTGATACTTCATTTTTCTCCAACAATATGTTTGTCGGGATGAAAAAGGTTGTTGTTATTGTTGTTGACTCCTGAGACTTTCCAATGCACGTAACCCTGACAGTGTTTCTCTCGTCTGGATATGAAACTGAATAATAAAAAAGAATTTGTTACAGTATTTTACCACGTTATAATAGGACCTCATAGTGCTTAGTGTTACAAACTGGCAATTCTTTTTTACAGGGAACTATATATTAGTTCCAACAGCGCACCCAAAGGGATAATACATGTTTCATTTTGGAAGTATATGCAGGAAATTAAACATTTCTAATGGAAGTTTCAATATTTAAACGAGTAAGTATCGAAATTGGTCTTATCCCCTGAGTTCCTGCAGTATAAACCATCCAAGGAAAATTGAACCATCCTGGCAAATTAAACCAACAACAAATCCATGAGGCATTATGTTGGCTGCCTATTACCATACCTGTGTTCACCATACCGGTGAAAAACAACTGCTCCCCGTCCCCAAACAACTTTCTAAACCCAGAACCCCCATAAATCACCCATTATCTTCCACACTACACTGCAAATGATAAGCTGCACTGCAGAAGCAGCTCCCCTGGTCAGGTGTAGCATAACAATGGCTGGCTTCCTTAGGCTAACAAGGTCTTCCGCCACAGCAGGCGATAATTAAGATGCTGATAAATGGGCAGACATTCTCACTGCAGCTGCCATGCGGCTGGACGGACGCAACCGGAACGCACTGAGGCCGGGCACATCAATCAATGAGAACGACTTGTCAAAATGTCAACCCGCACACATTCATATGCTTTCCGATGAGTACGTGCACGCCCCTCGCGCCCACCCTCCCCGTCTGAATAGCGAGTCCTCCTGTGGCCCGGGCTGTGGTTCATCATCATTAGCAGGCATTTAAAGGCACACTCTCTGAATTAACAGTCCCATATGTCGAGGATGGGCCGGGAGAGCAAAGAGGCCAAGTAATCATGTGTCTTAACCAAATAAGTTTGGAAATATCCGTGCTGAGCGAGGGGATTCAATTAAAGCCTGCCAACGCCGTTGTTTCTTTTAATTAATGCACAGATTCACTGCCACCTCGTTGCCCTCGGCCTATAATGCCGCTTATCATTTAACCACCGACCTTTTTTTGTTGTGGCTCCCGTAAAACATTACACCCACGTCCTCTCTGCACCAATTTAGTGACGTCATTAGACCGGATAGAGCACCAGCACCACCGCCAGGATGACTAGACCACCCATGTGGTGCCAATGGGACAGTTGGACGCAAACTCTCCCTACAGTATGGGGGCTGCTTGGCCTACCCAAGAGACAAACAGAGCTCTCTACAGCACCTGTGGCTATTGGAGCACAGGATTAGCAAACCGCACAGCATAAGAGACGAGGGACATATTCCGATCATCACTCGGCACTCGATGCCGGAGTGCTAACAGCCCGGAGAGCCACCGTCTATCCCAGACACTTAGTCATGGTGACGCGAGAAAAGCGGAAATCACTTATTTTAATGGACTTCTTCAGTATATATATATAGTCATGATAAATGCATGGGGAAGGAGCTTCCTCTGTGAAACTGGTAAATGGACACCAGGTGCTGGGAGAAGAGAAAAACATTTTTTCCTTCCAGTATGAATAATTTCTCTCTCAGATGGAGGACCAGATGAATGTGGACTTATTTAAATTAAGTGGCGCATGCTTATGTCCCTGCTCGGAACATTGAGCACATGGTGTGAAGGGTTTAGGGTTAGTTATCCTAATCAGCATAGACATGTTGGCTACGGCCACGCTGGAAGCTAACTATCAATTATTTTCTGCCTGCAAATTGCTGGAATGTTGCAGTTCCAATGTGAACATTTCACCTGCTCCTCTTCAGTAATAGCCAGCAGTTACTCTCAATAAAAAATTGGTTTCCCACCTATTTTCTCTTCTTCTGCTGGTCCAACAAACTGTGAACACTTCCTACCTTATGCTACAACTATATTGTCATTTATCAGATGAGTATATCCAAAGTCGATTAATTACAGTGAGTTAAATACAAGCAGGTATTACATTAGGTATCTTGCTCAAGGTTGCCTATAGGTAAAATGCAAATTCTGGGGATTGATCCCAGTACCTTTTAGCTGCCTCAAACCAGTCTCCAATCTGGTATTCATGTCATCGCTACACCACTTTTGTTTGATTTCTCTGGCCACCTGCATGGTTCTCTAAATCACACGGTATTTGTTATCGTTCAAAGGAAGATAATCCAGAGTCACTCTGTGCTTCCCACTGCAAGCAAAAGTGGCCCTTATCCGATTTCGAACTGTGAACAAAACAAATCACATGGAATCTGTTCTTTTCAATTCTGATTGGGGCCACTTATATATGAGGTCCTAAATCAGATGCAGGTCTGATTTCTTGCACTGCGACCTCAGTGTGTCATATCGGAAGTCATGCTACTTTGACACTCTAGATGTGCTGGTGGGAGTCACTCTGTGAATACAATCATCCAAGACAGCTGTGATGAGGTGAGGTTGTCAGTGGAGGGACAGTGAAAATAGTAAATAATAGTAGTAATGTTGGATGTCGGTTAATAAAGATATTTTTTCCTTTCTGGCAATCCGTCACCCACAATAGTGCCTTTGTGTTTTCTTTGCAATTTCATCAAAACTTTGCACAATGTTCAAACCATCTTATTTGTAGTCTACTCTCATACTATGGAAGCTGCGTGTCTTCAGAAACTTTTAGGCTGCACTGAATCTCTGCCGTAACCGAGTCGGACTTGGACCGAAGAGTGGATCCGAAAGCCCCTGACGTCCACGCAGCAATCAAACTTGATATTGTAGTTTTGCTACATAACACATTTGTTTCAACGAATTGAACTGCTTTAGAAATGAAAAGGTAATCGGATCTGAGCAAAAAATCCCAATTGAGCACTAAGGCTTGCAGTGTGAACAAAGCCTTAGATACTCACTACTTCTATCTTTCTCTCTCCAGTGTTCTGCTCTCAAGCCCCAGCTCTGTGTGGAAGCTGCTTCCAAATATGTCACTATATATTCAGTTGAATATTGGAAATGCCCACAAAACGTTGCTTCTGTTTATGGTGTGGGGGCAAATGTCATTATGCAATTAATGTTACTGTGCATAGCCGATTAACCTTTTGGCGAAAAGCCAACGCAAAAGCATGCTAAAGGGTGCAAAATGTCTAATTGACACATCCTTCATGTTGTCCATGGCTAATGGAATGCTGTGGAATTTTGAGGCATAACTGTGGGCAAGGTCCACAAACATCTCATAATTATGCAGAGCACTGTCTTGTCTTCTGGCTCAAACGCATGGCATTCATGGGCAGGCTGCCAAAATTGACCATTCCAAGTCTTCGCACCAAGTCTTGTGATGACGGACCAAGATCAGGATTATTTCATGTCACTTTCAAAATGGTAGGGGTTTTACCCACGTAATCTGTGAAATGCCACACCGAAACAAAGTCACTTCTAACAAAAGGTGTGCTTTCAAAGAGTATGCAGATGTTGTGTTTGACTCCCTGCAGGATGGTAACAGAAGCATCATAGAATATCACTCAATATCATCTCAGAAAATATTAGCTAAAATAAGCGCGTCTGTAGGCTTACTCTTAATGAGGGTTCTACTCTTTTAGGGGAAAATAATTTATTTTATCAAGGCTACAATTTAATGTTGTGGGTGGTAAATCAAAGAACGTCACGGAATGACACTTAGTGAAATTAATAAATGTTGACGCCTTTATTAAAGAATGCTATCAAGCACGAATCTGCACAGTTTTTTGCATGCTTTTGAAATAATATTTTATCCATCTGAACCATGCCCTTTTCCAGCCCTTGACAAAGGACTGGAAACAAAAAGTCAACATCTAAATTCAACTGCAAAAGAAATCAGGAACAGGAACACAGGAAAGTGGGTGGAATGTTTTTGTGTTGTTTTTCCACTCACTGAACCAAACAGCAATTCTAGAGCCGCAGACAACTGTGCCAATACATTCTTAATATGGTGAGGCTACATTTAGTTAATACTATTAGTGTTCTTCCTCTTTAGAACAACATGTATGGTAAGCTGCAGTGTACTCTGAAGCTCATTGAGATGCCCAAAACGCTGTGTTTTGGATTCAGGCTCTGAATACCACATTGTGTCAAAGTCAAAAAATCAAAGTCAAAGTGTTGTCACGACGAGGCAAGGGTCGACTACGTAATGAAGCCAATTCAGAGCCATTGTCAGTGCTACGGCGTACTGGAAACTATCAAAAAATAGCATTGTAACCTTTGGCAAACATCTAGCAAATCATTGTAATCATAAGGAAGGAAGGAATTGGCTGCCACTCCAAATGGACAAATTATGTTTTAATACCAAGACAGCACGACATTTGAATAAAGGTTTAATTCCTTTAGTCTAAAATACTGCCATGTCTCAAAAGGCTTTGTGTAAATCACTTCCTTGATGATATGAATCACCCTCTATTCGGCTTGGCACACAGATGGCATCGCTCTATATGAGCTGATTTTGGCTCCTGTTAAGGCTGCTTATCACACTGCTCTCCGATTAGTTCTGACCCCTCGCGTCAGGGCCTTTCTAGTAGACTCCTTTCCCTGTTTGTTGCCACGGCAATAGCCTGCGAGAGCTAAGGTCAAGAGGGAGGTGGCTGATGGAGCCGAGGCTGGGGAAAGGAGTCGATGTGTGCGCTGGTAAAACAGTGTGTGACATCTTGTGGACTCCAATTTTAACCGTTCGATAGAAGTAACAAAGTGCCTCACATCAAAACAAATAAAATAACATGGGTCCAAAAATCAACAACACAAAAAACAAACTGATTGGGATTTTTGTTGTCTTCAAAGTGGAATGTAATTTATGTTTTTTGTTTGGGAGAATAAAAGGAGGACGTTTAGAAGGCCCTGAGACCATCTACGCCTTTAATCTGACAGATAAAAACAATAACAGCCTTTGATTAAACAGTTTAAATTGGAATTAATTACTATGAGGTTGTAAAAAAAATTTGAAAAGAGCTTATGAAACAAACTAATTCAACTGCAATACGTTGCATTGTTTAAAGTTAATAAACCTTTTTAAAAAAAGAGGCGTAAGCTACTTCTAATTTCCCAACCAAGGGACCCCTTTCACAGATGTTCTTTGATATTCATGAACAACTGTCTGGGGCGGATGGTAGCGATAGCACTCACTTTCATCTCTCTCTATCTCTCTCTCTCTCTGTCTCTCTCTGTCTCTCTCTCTGTCTCTCTCTCTGTCTCTCTCTCTGTCTCTCTCTCCCTCGGCTCATCCTCAAGTGTCTGCATGCATGGAGGCTGAACAACACGCTCCCGAACCACGAGGCATGATCTTGCACGCTCTTGCAAAAGCCGCGGCTAATTTCTGTTCATAATTTGATGAAACCTACCCGACCTCAGAATAGTTTAATAGAATATAGGTGATTATATATTTGAGGATGTGGGATTTTACCTGGGAGCTGATGGTAACAGCTAGTGACAGCCGAGAACACTTGTTGAATAATAAGCTTAACATATCATTATATGGAAGTTATGAATATGAAATGATCAGAAACATCTGGTCGATATCTTTAGTCTGCTTCGATTTTGCTGTCAATCTTTTTGTTGCTGTTTTGTATGGAAATGATATACAAGATTATCTTATCTGATCTCAACAGGCTTATTCCTTCTTTCTGCTTGGTGTAATGCATGTTTTGATTTGATTAGTGTTTGCTGATAAAGTAACAGCTTTACTCTCTCAATTAGAAGTATTTCTAAGTGAAAGTGTGACAACAACATGGTTTCCATAGCTGAAACGACAGTTGGGCTTTGATGTCAAACTCGATGTTTCCACATTTGGAGGAGGTCTTAACATCTGTGCGCTGTGTCAAACAACATCTGCTGGCATGTCAGATAAACAACAACCTTCATTACATAATTTGAACCAAGAATAATTCTATTCTGTTGAAAATTTGTAGTGCCAAGACAAGCTTTGGTTTGATTTTGCCACTAAATAGGTAAATAACCCAACATGAATCAAGATATCTCTGAAGAAACCACATAAAAAATAATTTAACGTTCCATATTCAAGCTGGTGTTTGCCAGATAATTGAATTAAAATTATACTAATTGTGTATAAAGCACTAATTGGTTTCTGTTCAAAATTCCTCTCTGATATGCTTCCGTGTTGCAAACGCAATAGAGCTCTCAGTTCACCAGGGGCTAGTCTGCTTACTGTTCCCAGGGTTCAAGCCAAGCATGGTAAAGCAGCTTTGAGTTTTTATGCACCACATATCTGGAGCAAACTCCCAGAACCTCTGCCTACTTTTAAATCAGGGCTCAAAACTTTTCTGTTTGCCACAGCTTTTTATTAAAAGTCATGTCTGCAGTAGCTTATTTATTCTGTACCTTCTTATTCTTCTAGTTTACAGTTCTCTTTTAAAAAGATATATCTATATATCTATATAGATATATCTATATATCTATCTATCTATCTATATATCTATATATCTATATGTCTATATACTGTATATATATATATATATATATATATAAATAAAGGTGCCTTG
>JAOPJO010000043.1:1585002-1602307 GCA_027123675.1 Molva macrophthalma | reverse complement strand
ATAAAGGTGCCTTGCCTTTACTTGCCTTTTTGGCTCATTTCCACATATTATTCACTGACATTCAATTTTAGTAATTTGGCAGAAGCTTTTATCCAACCTACAGGTTAGGCTGAGGACAATGACATTATACAATCAATATCAGAGCTACTGAAAAAACATTTTTTCAAATGTCTTAACAAACTATGCAAATATAACCATTTGAATTTAATTAAGGTACCATCCTTGGCAGCTGAAAAATGTGTCAGCGTTGAAGACAACTTGTCCGCATGACAGGCTTAGCATTTCAACTGATAACACGGCATCCATTCTCCCTCTGTTGCTAGCTAACACACTGCTGACTAGCAAGTATGGTCACTAAGGATCAAAACAAATACCTTTTGTCCCGCACTAATTACCCGTTTTACTTGGAAATATTGAGAAAGAAGAAAGATATGCTGTGAATCTACAATTTCATATTGTTTGTAATATCCATGTGATCAATGGGACGTTAAACCTAGCCTAGCTTAATGTGCACCAAAGGAATGCAATCTATAACACAAGGCAAAAGACCAGTTCATTAATAATGTTAATATTTCCAGCAGTCATACACTGAATTGATGATGGTGGCAATAATAAGGAAAAACAAACCTCAGACGTTTGAGTAAATTACAGCTGCATGCATGCAAAAAGAAGTGGAAGGCAGAGAGATGGGCACTGTAAATGCAAAACAAATTTAAAAAGATGAACTGAAACGATTCCCACCGATAACATTCCTTTTATTAGGCCGTGAAATACTGTGAATGGTGTGCCCACGCTGTTGTACTCATCACACATCGACGTGAGGTAACCTTATGGTAATACAGTGACTGATGCAATCTTTAAACCCTCCCCAATCCTTATTGCCTGAAAGAGCGCATGGATTTGTAGAGACTTTTGAATAAACATGCGCACCCACTGTGCGCGGCCCGCGTCTGCCAGCTGCACATCGGTGCCCGTGCATATCTATGCCTTGTATACAGATTGATGGGCCCAGAAAATCTAAGGGGTTTAAAAGCGTGGTGGTGGGGGGGGGGATATTGTGGAGCACGAGCCACACTCTGCAGAAAGCACTTACACCACTCACAGTGTCTACTAAATACAGGAGGAACAGGGTCCACTAGCAAATGGCCTCGCATAACATGGTGAAGGCAGAACTGCTCAGTAATAGTACAGAAAATAACATTTTAACAAGGATGTGGGGATAGTAACAGCAAACCTTCAGTCGGGTTTGATTTAGTTTGGTAGTTTAGCATCTTAACCCACTCAATCGGCATCTTAAAAGTCACCTGTTATTTTGTGAATCCTTCATTAAAAACTGTCCGAATGAATTAGCGCTGTAAGGAAATCCATGAAGCCTCAGAGGAGCTTGCGGCCCACGAAGCAAGCCGTGAATACGGGATGCCTTTCACTTGCCTGCGGATCCGGGCGTGAGCGTTATAACAGAGTGATTCATGAATGATTTAAAGCACATTTGTTTAGAAAAACACCAAGACGGAGGGGGAAAGGGAGTACGTTCAGATCCCAATCCAGATACATATCGCAAGTCATCGTTCTTGTTTAGCGTTAGGCGGTGGCGGGGGTTTGACAGTGCCACGTCGCATTAGAGTCACAGAGGGACATAATCCGGGGCACGCTGTCCAGAACCATCGGAAACTACTCTGAGAGGAGGGAGGCGAGATGGCGGACCTCCTCCTTAGTAACCAGGCCCATGCCCGGAACCCCAATGGGAGCCCACTCGTATGCAGCTCCTACATCGAATGATGTCGCCGTGACAACAAGTAGCTATAGATAGAGGCTGTAACAAGTGGTAGAGGATTGTCTGCAAACATGAATTGATACCTAACAGCCCTTTTGTCCATTAGGGAAACAAGATTCAGTTGTGACTAAACAACCACTTTGTTTTGAGGAGGGCTTGGGGTGGGGGTGTGAGTTGTGATCTTTTTATCTGAGTACATGAAGCACTCTTTCGCCTCTTTATGTGCTTTCAAGCATGACTACAATGCAAGATGCTGCGTTTTTTGGGCCCTCAATGTATTCACACAGCAAGTCGACTGAGGAAGGAAACAAGAATATGAAGATGACTATTCATGTCCTTAACCTCTCCCCTTCCCCTTCCCCTTCCATTCTCCCGAGATTTATATGAGTCTGGAAAAATGTGCCCACCGTTGAGCGTTTATGCATCGCTGCCCCATAAGCCCTCCCGCCGCCCAGCCCCCCCCCCCATCCTCCCACACCAGCGATGAATGTGTCCACCCCCCTTTGCTGCAGCCACATCAGCAGTACAGCAGCAGGCAGGCGGGCTAGGACTGACCCGGAGTCGGTAGGCAAGACACAGAGAAGAGGAACCCAAGAGACGCTGCAGCTCGGGTGTGGTCTGGGGGGGTACGGGAGGGCGAGGGGAGCTGGACTCACCGCTCTTGCAGATGGGGCAACACTGCTCGGGCTCGTACTGGGGGTCCACACACTCCGTCTGGGGGCAGGCGGACAGCGAGCACAGCACCTCTCCGCTGGGCTCGCATCTGCATTTCTCGCACGGAGACACCTGAGAAGTATGGGGGACGGGGAGGTAGTTGTGGGAGTTACTCACATGCACCCACGGCACACACCCAAACAGAGGAAACATTTTGAAGAAATCCATATGCATTGCTATTTAATTCTAATTAATGCCTTTTCTAAATTGCTATGTTTCCCTCTGGACCCTTAACGCACGCACGCACACACAGACACATGCACACACAAACACACACACACACACACGCGCAGACACACACAAGCATGAATACACACCGTCTGTCCGTCTAGCTACCTAATGACAGTGGAAATGTAAAGAGAGGGAGAGATGGAGAAGTCCATCTACTGGGACACTATCCTTTCTAGGGCTTTTATTGGAGACGCTTTACTTTAGGGGACAGCCTAGTCTAGAAATGAACTTCACCGCACAATCAGGGGAAACAGGGAAATCAATAGAAAGGGAAATTAAAGGAAAGTTGCTTCCAATTTCTTGTGCCTGAATGGAGTACAGATGATTGCTGGGGTTCGCTGCGCTTGATAAAAGCTAGAAAAGGACAATCTAACGGTGACATAATGATATAATGATACATGATATGATATATTATATAATGGTTAATGATACGGATAAGATAAGCCTATCCATCGTTGGCTATTTTCTACTTTTTCTTGGCCTCAAGTTCTGGCCGTTTGTACAGAGGCTACAGAGAGGCTTGGTTGTTCCCAGCAGCCTGTCTGGCTGTAGATTGCAGAGGTGTGCGGCTCTGCATGGCTAGCCACTGTGAAAGCTGGGGCCAGGCAGTATTTACAGTAACCCCCTGGAACGCCGCAATCAGCCATTACAGGAAATAAATAAATAAATATGTCAGATGAACGCTCGTTCCTGTTGCTGTGGCTTGCTGGGCGTCGCATGCACTGCACTCCGGAATGGCACGGAAATTGCTTCTTTTGGCTCCAGCTAAAGTGGAGAGGCTTTCTCCTTGGTTTGTTGGTTTATTAAGTCGCAAAATGAGACTTTAGAGACAAAAAAGAGAGACTCCAGGATGACAGCATGCCATCCCTTTATTAGCCCTTAACTCCAGGTGGACACATTCTAACAGAATCAGGATATAAATGCTGGTAAAAGTAATGTATTCTGTTCATAACAGGCCTGGCATCGGATTCATTGTGGGGCTCCTTGAAGGGGCGTTAAATAATGAAACATTAAAGATCTTGTTCTGCCCTCATCGGTTTAGCAGCCTCTCAATCCGCAGCCAACTTGACAGACACACACACACACAAAGCACCCACACACCAAAGTTGCACATCGAGTAATGCAGGTAAGACAAAACTTCCCGCATACATATTCAGGATGTCTGGATGTCGGCATTTATATAATAGAGGGCGGTATAGATAGAGGCTTTTTGTCTGAAACAAATGGCAAGCTTTGTTGCTTGCCCAGTGTCCCTGTAGGACAACATTGCCACTAGCCAGGTTCCCATGGTGCGCTACCATTAAATTGTACTAGTTTAGTAGTGGCGTAGCAGTGTCCTGTCAGCACTTTCTTGACGATTTGGGCACATGTCAGGTCTGAGTGAGTGAGTTTAATGGCCTCACCTTGAACTCCTCCAGCGAGGCGTACACCTTGCCTCTGAACTCACAGTAGTTTTTCCTCTCCTTGCACTGCGGGCAGCACTGGCTGGTGTCCACCTTAATACAGCGAGGGTGCATCCTGGGACACTCCGGTTTGCTGCACAGCGGCCCCTCGTCCGTGCACAGGCACGGGCACGCGGACGGGCCCGGCGTGAACTGCTCTCCGATGGCGAACACGAAGCCACTCTCATCCATGCAGCCCTTGCCCCGGTAGTCCGGGTAGGCGTACTCGTCAATGGCCTCCTGGGAGAGGTCGATGCGGTCCCCCGTTGGGCCCTCGTCTATTTGGTTGTACTGTTCGCTCCACGGCGGCTCCTGCGACGTCCCCGCCTTGCCTCCCTTCCTCTGGGGGCCCGGGTTGGGCCCGGTACTGTTCCCGTTAGCTTCCCGCCGGAGTCCCAGCGCCGTGAGTTCCTGGAGCCTCAGCTGATCGTCCGGGTCCAAGAGTGGGTCCCGGGTGGCGGTCGCGTCCTGGTCCCCGCGGGCCTGGGTCAGACGCTCCAGATGGTCCCTGCGCAGCGGCAGAGGCGCTATGGGGCCGCCCCGCGCCATGCTCGCTAGGAACCACAGAGCAAATATAACCTCTGCTGTCATGGCAACCGCCTGCAGCATCACTCTCCCCCTAGAGCCCCCAGCCGCCCCCGCCTCCCTCCCTCCCTCCCTCCTCCTCCTCCTCCTCCTCCTCCACCAGCTAGGTGGGTAACTGGTGTTGGCTCACATAACACTCTTCACATCCCTGGTGCAAGCGGGTCCATCTGGAAGGACAAGAGCAGGCAACAGTGAGAGCGGTATATGTTGTTACATGTCACACGTCATTGACATTGCCTTTGTTCTGTTCCTGTATCGAACGCTTCAAAAAAAACTAAATCTGACTTCAGAGCCTGTCAAGCAAACAACCTGTAGTTCCTCGCGGAAGCATGTAGGATCAGTGAATTGGATTGTCAGAGTAGGGTGTTTTTGTGGGACTGTGTCAAGCAATCAATGCAGCTTCACACTGGAAGACTTCCTTGCATCAATTGCTTCCAGTCGTGGCAGACTGGGGAGAAAACTGATTTTTCTGAAGAAAAACGTGAATATCATATTTGTTGCTTTCCTTTTCTACTTTCTACTTTTTCCCTTTCTGAGTTTCATTGAATTGTAAAAAGCAGGAATTGATTTGAAACTGAGTATAGCTCCATGTAAGGCATGGCTAATTTATTAGAGCTAATAGTAAAAAAGATGAATACAATATAGATTAAAAAAAATATTTAAAAAAAAATCGATATGAGCAAGGTCAACTTAAAACAAATTTTGTGTAGTGTGCTTTGGTTGGATTTTAAAACTAGTAATACCAGCCTTTGTTAGAAATACAGTTTTGTAGAATTTAAAGTAGTGGCAGATCTAAGGGGTGAACATAACTAATGTGCCAACCCATTAGAAGGCACTTGGAAATGGGGACATGTAAGATGTCACCGATTAGCATTTCCACTGCACTTGATACTGCACTGTGGAGTTTTCTTTTATTAGCCTGATCTGTAGAAGTTCCTAGAATTTCAATGGCCTTCTCCCAATTAGACACCTGGCTGCTTTGCGGTGCCGTCTGTGGCCTAGTTGCACTCATTTATCACTGAGGCACACTTATGTTGTGTGATGGCAATGTGGACATGTGTAGCTGTGCTCGGAAGAAGCCGGGAACTGACCAGCTCTGAATGTAGCTGTGAAGTTCTTTGAGGGCTCAATAATGAATTTGTTTGCACAGCTTCGGCTGATTTGTAGACTTCAATGAACAGATCTTATCCAAAGACAGATGCAGGAGCTGTCTAAAGTCGGCTTGAGCTGTCGAATGTGTTTGGAAATCTTAGAATATGTAAAAGGTTTGAAAAATAAAAAATATCTATATTTATTTCTGGACAAAATGCTCTGGACAAAATAGCTGTGAAAACATTTCTGCAAACTCTGTCTTCACTTAAATTGAATGAATTGTCTTTAAAAATATATGGTATTTGCCATGGAAAATGTAGTAGTAATAGTAGTAATAGTAGTAGTAAAAAAATAGAGTGATGGTGAATTGCTGTTATATGGCCATAGTATAATGGTTGGCTTGCTGTGTTAGAGATAGAAACCTTGGAGCTGCTGTGGTACCGAGGAAGGGAGCGGAACGAGGTGCATACAGATGGAGTTGCAACTTGCAGTTGAGAAATACAGATAGAGATAGGGAGAAGACAGAAAAATACATAGTGACAAAATGTGAGGGAGAGGAACAGTACAAGAGGAAATTATAGAGAAAACTAGAGAGAGCAAGAGAGAGTGCACGAAATAGCGACAGAGGAAGTGTTAAAGAAAGAGAGCACAAGGCAGAGGGAGAGAGGGATAGAGAGAGATAGAGAGAGATAGATGGAGATGGCGGAAGAGAGAGAGATGAGCCAAGGTCTCATTAGCAAAATAACCTCATTTGGGTTTTCTCAGCCTCAGCCTCTCCACCTTAACAGCTGTTGTCACGGCTGCTGCTTTCACACACTGCTGCTAAGTTGCCCTGGGTGTGCATGTTGGTGCCTTGTCTCTCATGGGCTAAACTGGGATGCATCATCAGCCTTTCTGAACATTTATCCTTGCCTCTTCTTTTTTATTTGCCTAGATCCATACAGAAAAATCTAAACAAACATCCATCCGAACTCGATATTGGCCTCTTTGTGGATCGATAGGCACTAGAATTGATTGATTGTGTCACTGCACCTGGATCCAGTTAAGATCTTGTTTGCAAATATATGTCTTCATTGGAAATTATGTCTTTCCCGGACTTTGCTATAATATCACAAAAGGTTTTTCATTTTGTTTACCATATTTAGTCAAATATGGTATATTACCCACTACTGGGGCTTTGGATCTAAATCCACATTGAAGACGATGTTTCCTAGCAATAGGCTGAAAAGTTGTGGTCGTACTAGAGGGCACAAATTAATAGAGACCAGTGGGCTGTATGTCAAATAAGACTTGGTTTTCCCACAGCGGCCCCGGTGAGGCTGAGCTATTGTGTTATTACCTCTGCCAAGGAGGACATGTTTCCGCCCAGGGTCGACAGTTTGTTTTTCTGACAGATTGTCGAGAAGAAGAAAATGCACCCTTAAAAAACGTTGTGGATAATGGTATAGAGTAGTGCTGTAGTGGATCATGTTTTATGATTCCTCAAGAGAGAAAAGTATGTTTTATTAAAACACAGAATGGTGTTATATATATTCTGTGTTTGTCAGTGTGACAATAAATAAGTGAAATAAAAAGGGCAAGGTTTTATCACCAGATTGCTAGTATAGATAATCCAACATAAAAAGTTCAGGACAGAATTAAATTCATATGAATTCAAATAAAAACTCTAATCAACAGACTAGAGTTGGGGTCCATGACTAGAGTCTGGGATGAACCATGATGGGAGAAGCTGGGTGTAGAGGGGTGTTTTAACATTCTTACAGCATGGACCCCCCCCCACCCCACACACACACACACACACACACACACACAAATCAAAGGTTTAATTGAATTGAGCATCATGCAACGCCATGAAAACTAGCGATAAGCAGAGCTAGCAGTTGACCGATGATGATAAACGATAGCAGACAGCGATAGAGTTGGAGAAGCTGCCTGTGAAATGTTGATTTTGGTTCTGCCTGTGACTTTGTATTTTACCGCACTCACTCTTTCTCGCTAATTGCAAAGGACATTGAGTAGGCCTAGCGCAAACAAATGCTTAATTTCGAGAAGAGTGGGCGTTGCAAGTTGCATAATCATAGATGAGCTTTTGAAGCACCACTTTAGAAGGAGCTTAAAATTCAGAAATTGTTATGCTAATAAAAAATGTATGTTTAAAAATGTGTCGTTGTGGTTGGAATTGGTTAATAACGGCACGGGTTGGCAGGCACAGGACAACATTAAACAACCCAAATATGTAGAAGAACTCTGTAGGTGGCCAGTAAGCAATATGAAGCGCTATAAAATACGCAACGACCACACAAACAGCTGTTGTGTTGTTGTGTTCAGTTTCACTTTGGCTTCATTCTCTAAGTCTCACAGTGTTTATTATCAGACCAAAATACACAGCCATCGATATGGAGAAGCACAGGACTGATGGCCTGAGGAGTTTTTGCAACCAAGAGTATTCTTGATTAGAAAATGCTGTGATCATGGGCCTAATGTGTGCAAAGCACATTGTACGACACAAAAAATTACAAAAATGCCTGGTCTGGTGTTTCCTGCAAATGAAGACCCTTATTCTAAAAATATATACATTTTTTTAACATTTAGCCACACAATAGCTAAACTATGATGTGGGTTTTACTGAGATATATTGGGTTACGTTTTGAGCTCACGAACAACATTGTGTGAAAAATACATAATTTGTTCACGTTCTATGTTAAATGCATTGCCAAACAAAGCAAGGCTGTATGGATGTGGGTAATGGGTTATGTGTACCAGGGAATTGCGCTGTTTTGGACAGCTGGGTTGGTAATGAGAGCATTCCACATGTTGCTTCATTTAATCTTTCCTTTCCAGTTGTAAGGTATCTCATCTGGTTGCATTCATGGAAGCTGACGTTTATAGTGTCCCACATCTGAACGTGTATTTATGGTCTGTCTGACTGTAAAATCTAATGTTTTCTCAACAATACAGCGATGTGTGTGTGTGTGTGTGCTCACGTGGCGGTTTCAAAACAATTCTGACCACTGGCAGCCTCTATTCAATATAGTTCTACACATTCTGAAGTCGGGACATAACTGGTACACCGGTAAATAAGACTATTCTGGGGTAGTAGGAGGTATTTATTTTAAAACTGTAAACTGCCGTAGTTTGTTCAGTTGTGGATCATCTAATATTTATTATTTTAAAGCCCTATTGCTAATAATCAATGATATTGTTGTTCCTCTATAATGACATACAACCGAATACCTGCCATTGCAACACTGTTGTCCGAGTCCAATGGAAATATGTAATTAATGTGATTAAACAACTTGACAGGTAATTTTTAAGATGTTATGGACCGAATCTAGACGATTTTAATGTGTGTGATATCAGTACCAACAGAGCATTCACGTTAAGCTGCTGTATTCCTTTAAGTTACTCCCCAGCCAACAATATACGTTAAGAAACCACATTCATTCAATTATCTAGCTAAGGACTTGGCAAGCAGGATCATAATAATTATGTGCCTAATGTTGTTTTAACAATCTGTTAGACATGAGAGATATCACTTTTAATTGTGCTAGGCATTAAATATAAATTGCATATTTATTATGTAGTGGGCCAATAAATGATTAACATTTGAGTAGAAATTAAGTACATATCAAATAAATGCCTAACCTTGTCTCCTAATAGATACTAAGATGAATATTTCAGCCAGAAATGCTGCACAGCATTCATTCTGGGTTTGTTATTTTAGAAGCTTAACACTGACAATTTTAACAGTATGGAAATTACTCAGGTCTCAGTACAATCTCAGGTTTATCCCTGTAGAAAACAATCCTGCATCTTCACAAGCATATTAGTTCCCTTGCTACAGTTCCCTACCTGGTCCTCTTTTGATCCTCATAGAAAAGTAATTTTATTGGAAATCAATACATGATATACATATTTGTTAGCCCATGGAACAAATCAAGTAGCAGTGGAAAATGGAAATGGTAACAATTAAACATGGCTCATGGTGGCAAATGTTTACTTAAGTAGCCTATGCTTTGCACTTAAAAAACAAACTACTGTGTGGCTTGTTAATCTGACGAGCGATTGCTGACTAACAATTTCGGGTGATGAAAGAAGGAATGTGGCATCTTTGCCAAGATAGTCATTTGCATCATTAGACAGGTAAATCACTCAAAGTCGTGTAAACATCTAGGCCATCAAACATAGCCTCTTGTACCATTACGGTACCACAGCTGGGATTTATCCGCTATACTATTCTCAATCCACCTCTAAATCCAAATTTAAAATATGCTTACCTTTAAAGTGATTATGATTTATTCAATGTATTCCTGCTAGTCTTTTCATCAGCTTGTGTGGCGGAAATGCACATATTCTCCCACGATGCTAAGGATATGAACCTTGACTGTTACAGGTTTTCTTTTTCTTTGAGATTGAATTGCCAAAGATTAGATGTCATTATGAAGCAGGACAGTTAAGGCTAACCAGACCTGCCTGTTCCTTTGTGTCACTGTATCATTTTCTTTACTGGGGGATGTTCAATGTATTATATGTTCTATGTCATGCACAATAAAATTCTGTACTTTGATCTCAAGACAGACTGGAATGTACCTGCACCATTGTTTTCTCACTCTCTTTTAGATGCATGTCTGGTTTTAAAACTGGGCCAATTGTAGACAATGAAAACTGCACATTAAACGGCCTAAATAATCAATCAAATCGAATAAAAACACATTTACAAGGAAAAGACAAATTACCAAAGCAAAGCCTTGAAGGCATGGCTTCAGGCATTCACCTCAGGCAGCTTCTTAAGATGCTGCTTTCTGTTGTTTGGTATTCAAATGTGACATCAGCCTAGAACCTCCTTACACCAAATAATGTTAGCCATGCAAACCTGTCCTTGTAATGAGTCAAATCTGTAAGACAGAGTAAGTATATTGATGAATAATATATCATGTTTATCATTCTGGTGGCCAGTGATATCATCCTCACAACATTTAATATTTATTGTAAGTCCAGTATTGGTTGACTTCAGTTCAGGGCACCTCAAGGAAGATGGGATTTTAAGGGTTTAGACGGTGGGAGCTGGTGGGATTTGACAAGGTTGAGAAGGCATTGATTTAATGATGCTCAACTTGAAAACAGGACACAGAGCTAAACGGTGTGAAATTGTGTCCTCTAATTGCACCAATGAGAAAAAGGAGAGTATTTCTTTCACCGTCATTCACTGAACAAAGATTGCTTCAGGGCTGTCTTATTGAATTTTATCTTACGAATGTAGAACTTACTTGTGACCTAAATCCATCAAGGTTTTCTGGGAAAGCGGTGTAGTACCAGTGTTTCATTCACAACTGTCACTGGATCTGGGTCCCAGTGTGTCCCAGTGTCAAGCAAAAATCTGAACTGTATAATACATTTGGTAGAACGGTTTACTTAATATAGTATTGTTCATATTAGCAATTATTATATTTTGTTTATTATTGTGAATATTATTATTATTATTATTGATATTATTATTATTAATAATAATAATAATAATATTGTTATCATCATTATTATTTTTAGTAGTAGTAGTATTATCATCATCATTATTATTATTATTATTATTATTATTATTATTATTATTATTAGAAAAATAGATGTAGAGGTTTTTGCTTTACTTTAGCCTTGTCTAGACGGTGTCAAACTCAATTCACTCATGTTATTACACTCATGCCAGAGGTTATGTTGTATGAATATAAGATCTTTACACGCGACAACATTGGACCTATTGAAAACCTTTACATTGTCTGTTAACAACGACAGGCTATTCAAGGCAGTCTAAAAGAGTGCCACGTTTTAATATATCTTGTTAGAATAGCCATGTATTTTCTACTCATTGGCGCTCAGCCGCGCTATATCATCAGGCATGCATCAAATACAGAATTATTACATGTGTAATGCTTGAAAAACCAATATGAATGGGGCCAAATCACCAAGGTACCTGTCGATACATTGGGATTCAACTTTAAGATTATCCGATATACGGGAAATTAAATATTTAGCAATATTTCACTCATAATAAAGGAGTGCACAAGAAAGTAATGCATTTTACCTGGAGTATGTCCGTGTCTTCCCTGTTCCTTTTATTATCGGCTTGGTTGAAATCAAACCTGGTCCACAGTCGTCGGCAAGGAACCCACGAGAGCAACAAATTACCTCTGCTGAAGAGCGGGAAACTGACGCTCGAGACAGCCAGGAGGATGCTTGCTGCGGGTCATATGTCTCTCGAGCTCAACTTTACAAGCTACAAGTGAAACGCATTCGGTCCTTTCTGTCTGCCCCGTTGTCCACGTAGCAACGGACCGCGACGTGCATCTACTGAGGTTCCTGCCGTCTACATTGGCACTTTTTCGTAAAGGGTGACAAAAAAACAGTAACGCTTCTACGTCACTTGCAAGTAGCCGCTGGTCCTCGGGAATTGATAGCGCCTTCTCACCACGAGATGGCGCTGATGTAACTCTGAAACTGAAGCCAAACATCAGTGGAGGCATAGTCACATTGTGACTATGCAGTGTGTGACTAATAGTCACACACTGTTTGGTGGTACGGTTTATTTCTATTTTTATGTATGTGTTTATGCTGTTTTAAATACGTAAATTCGTTCATTGGCACGTCTAACTAAATCCACATGTCAACAGATGGCATCTGATGACGTTTCACTTTGGCTGATCTATAATAAGTGATCTATAATATGTTAACAATAAACTGAAAGTCATAGCGTGCCTCTGACCTGTGAAATCATCAATATAGCATTACTGCTGGCTGTGAACTCAAAGCCACCATGGGCATAGGACTACATCCTCACACATGCAACACTTTGTGCCACTGCTGAGCTTCCTCCGAGGTTGAAACAACATTCTTCAATGTCATTACATTTCCACTCCCATTAACTATTGATTCACCCCTCTTCAACATTTTACCCTCGATGGTAGGAATGGTCTGTCCACAGCTCCATCCCGGCTACTTGTGGTTTTACGTTACAAAACCCATTGAAATTGTCGGACATGGGTAAAATGGAGTGAGCAGCAACTGAGGATAGTGACAGTTCATCAGTAGGCTACATGGCCAGTAGCGGCCACACATGGAAAGGTTTGCTATTATTCCTGTGATATATTGAATACACCTTCAGGGTGTATCGACTCTAGGTCAATTTGTAAAGTAGACCAGGCTAAAAGAAGGTCTTCTTTCCGTTGCTGCCAGGCACACCTGTAGGCCTAAGTTACACATCTGTACACAACAGAACATCAGTGTCGTTGTTACAAATACAGAAGTCCCCATTTTGTTTATTTTAATTGCTGGCATGGTTTTGTCTCTGTGGTTTTCTAAATTTGGAAAACACAGAGTAGCACGTCTATTGAATGAATGAAAATAGTCTAGTTAATGTGATCATGTTTTATATTTATGTATTAACATTGATTTTGCAGATTTCAGAATTGGGAAGTAGTTGCAGGCAAAGAGAACCATCCAAACCAAAGACAAACATCAGCCCTAGAAACGTTGGTCAGGAGTATAAAATATATTTCCTAGAGCAAGGTTGATTTGACGAATAGGCTAGATCACAAAATGTGTCAGCTCATGAGATATTGACAATAAGATGAATGAACAGTTTAAAACAAAAACAATGTTAGGTTACGGTCACATGGCTGAAAACATGACATAAACCTCAGCAATAAGCAAAAAACAAGAATATGCATTTTCCATTGAATTTCATGTAACAAATGTGACTCATTGTACACGCATGATAATGCTTCTAATGCAACTCATGAAAAAACATTTATTTATTTTTTATTAAAGTCTTTATTTTATTATTTTTCAAAAAGTACAATATGAGATTACCCACAGACAAAAATGAAAACACCAGCAACAAACAGATGTTTATTTTTTTTATTTTTTTTATAAGAAAGTAAGTAAGTATACTTACTTATTAACTTACTTGCTAACTTACTTACCTACTTACTTACTTAATAACTTAAATAGTTGCTTACTTACTTACAATTTATCAGAAAAAAACCAATGACATGATTTAGTGAGGCTAGACAACAGGGTTACCATGACGAGTCTAATCCACTACAATCCAATGATGTGGCTTTAGGACAATCCCATCAGAACTTAATACAGAACACCCAAGCCTGTTACCATTGACGAGAGCCTAGTGAAGGAAAGGAGGGAATATAACAAGAATACACACATGTGGAAGATTAAACATACAATTGGATCCCATATCAAGACATCAAATTATCACATGACTAAGAAAAAAAACACAACTCAAAATTGCACCATTATGGTAGAAAAGGACCATAACAGAACATTCATCTATTAAAACAGTTTTAAAGGAAATGTTTCACAGTTTCCTTTAGACATGAAGCTAGAATCCACTCCAAATGGGGCTTCAGTCCCTTACGATGTGACATATAACACATTCATACCAATGGTAATTTCACATTTCCAGTTAGCCTAACCTTTATATTTTTGGTCATGGGATAAGAAAATAGTATCCGACAGTAATCCCATGCAGAAACAGGGAGAAGAGACCACACTGACAGCCAGGACACAACCTGAATATCAAACTGATTATCTAACACAGAGCAAATAACTATTGAGGCTCTGTCTACAGTCCTGAGATTATCACATGCTGCTTATAGCATATACAGTATCGTAGAGCTACAACACCCCAGTTATTACAATTAGCAGTAGGTAGCCTCCTGATGTAGCATTAGCTACAGTATGTAAATCAACCTGAGATCCTTACAGTTGCTATGATTAGTAGGAATAAAAAAAACACTGTCAGCAGTAGGTTAGTAGGGCAGTGTGAGCTGGTAGCCTATATATGGAATATAAATATTCATAGCAAATGTCCACTTATTGATGCCATCGACAATTGATGACACAGAGAGCACTGCCGTGCCCCCCCCCCCCAAACAATCCATTGCTAACAATTAATAGGGAGCAAACTTCTGCCTTTCTGACTTTGGCATCTTAGCCGTGTAGTGGGAGAGACTTTGCGCTAGGCTGGAGGCGGCGGCCGGATGCATGGTGAGGACGGGGAGGGATTTCATGCCAAGCAGGCTGGACACTGGGACGGCGTAGTGCTGGCTCTGCATGGTGGCTAGGGCGGAGGGGGAGTGGACGTTAATGGCGGCAGAGGGCGGCGCGGCGAGCATGGCCATAGAGTTAGGCGTGGAGACGGCCACCTGGGCGGACTGGGGGAAGCTCATGTTGAGGTCGATCGGGGCCATGGATGACGCAGCCTGCATGGTGTACTTAGCCATCTCTAAGCTGCGGGCCACCAGACAGCAGGCGAAGCGTGGGAGGTGGGAGGTGGTGCGGGTGAAGGGTGGGCAGGGGGTGGAGCGGGGTTCAGTGAGAGGAAAGGAAGGGGTGGTGGTAGAAAAGAGGGGCGATGGAGGTGGGAGACAGTGGAGAAAAAAAGGGTGTGAGACAAAAAAGGGGAGAAGTAGGGGAGAAAACAAGTGAATTAATGGAGGAATGTTATGTGTTAAAAAAAAAAGATGTGAAAATATGGATTGCCATGCTATCAAGAGAAAGGAGCAGTGCCTAGAAGCTAACTCAAGCCTAGCCTGACCGAGAACAAGGCTAACTCAATACACGAGCAACACGGCATTTGGCCACCTTCGGCTTGAGTGTGGTTTGTGATGCGAGGACAGGCAGAGCATGGGGGGTCTTACCTGGCGTTGATAAGATACTGAGCCACACTGATGCTGGCCGGGGAGCCTGTGATCGTGACTTGCCGCATGGGTGAGCCATCAGCTGTGCTGGCTATCTTAATGTGGGCTCCGGAGACCTGGCGAATCTCATTGATCTTGCTGCCTTGTCTTCCAATTATGCAGCCAATAAACTGGACAGAGCGAGAGAATAAAAATAAGCCTCGTTCGACACACTATTTACAAATCAGACAATTAAACAGTTGCCTCAGTGTCTGGATTAGACTGATGAATCAACCGTAATGAGGGCACATATTGCTGTAAAACATTAATATGACATTTAAAAAACATGAAATGCAAACATTGACATTTGCAATCATACACCATAATAAATGGGAGCCTGTATGGGTGTTAATGAATGACAGCATTTATGCAATCATGTTCATTACAGATTACATAATCAGTAGAAATTGATTTCTACTGTCACTTTAACATCACCTTGTATTCATGCTTGAATGCTGTCTTGTTAATTGCATACATACACTGCATACAATATTGCAAATGTTGTAGTAGTATTATTGTTGTATATTATTGACACTGTTATACACAGTGTTAAATTATCATAAACACCTAAAGAAACATTCTTTGGTGCAGCTTTGATCTGTAATGGCAATCTGTATATTTTCCCTTTTAATGCACCATTAAGCGTTATTTGTTTCTGAAAGGAAATCGGCTGAGCTTAATAGCACACTGCATCTGCTTTGGACTGCTTTTGTTTATAAATCTACGGTGTGGTTTGCTTCATTACCCGGGAGTGCACGTTCGAGCTTCACAGGATGAGATTGTACCATTAAGGGGTGTCATGGGGGTGTATGTTTAAATGGAACTCAGAACGGATGGACACTCACATCGTTCGGTATGGCCAGCTCCTGTGAACTTGTTGGGGCAGATGCATCGAATCCTGAAAAGCAAGACAGTGAAAAGTAACACCTGTGTTGGGCTAATGGATTTCATTCTTCACTCTAACTGGGCTTATCTTTCTGTGGCTCTCAATCCCTGATGCCCTTGGAATGATTACTAAAGAACATGCATTTGATGTATTTGAAGTAGCAAAAGTATCATAGCAGAGACCCATACATATACATGAACACACACAACAGGACTCAATACACAAAGGCCAATTGGGCACTTTTTTTTAACTTTGATAACAAAACACAGCTCTTGTGTATAGCCTACTGCACGTAAACCCCAAATAGCTTATCTAAATTAAATCTCAGGATTAAGACCATCTCTCTTGTGTTGTTTAAATAATGCAGAGGGCTGTCTTGTAGTTAGTAGTAAAAGGACGTTGAATTAGTTGTTGGATGTAGCGATGGGATGTTTGAGGCTGGGAATGGGGGGGGCCATGACGATGTTAGAATTAAGGGAAACATGTTGAAGAGGGAAAGGGAGGGGAAGGGGACGTATCAGGATTTATGAAGGGAATCGGAATTGTCATTTGGGTTTTTGAAGTAAGTAAGAAATTGTATGATATTTAGAGAAAAGCACAGCTGGGCAGCCACTAAAACACACACACATGTATGCCCACACACACACAAACACATATACACACATACGCACACATTCACAAGCAAATATACAAACTGCAGCAGTGAAGTACAAGGCTGGAACATGCTTACAGGTCGCACGCAACCCTGGACACCTCAGCACAATGGTGTGTGTGTGTGTGTGTGTGTGTGTGTGTGTGTGTGTGTGTGTGTGTGTGTGTGTGTGTGTGTGTGTGT
>JAOPJO010000043.1:1564131-1576052 GCA_027123675.1 Molva macrophthalma | reverse complement strand
GTGTGTGTGTGTGTGTGTGTGTGTGTGTGTGTGTGTGTGTGTGTGTGTGTGTGTGTGTGTGTGTGTGTGATTGCATTATTTTGGTAGGCCCACATACTTTTTCTTTGGTTTTCTACTAATACTGATACTGTTAGCCATGTGAGACAACATTATGTGGTTCCATCTTTCATGTACAAAGGATTACAAATTTGGGATTACATTTAAATCCGGATTAGAGTACATTGATTACCAACAGAGGGACACAGTTAATACGAAGTAATTATGTTATTAGAAATGTTACAAAAGCAGACGTAAAGGACGTCCACAACATTAACATCAACGATCATTTACATTTGTGGAGAATAGCTTATCAGAATAAGTAATTGGAAAGTATGCGTTCAAATTTAAAATATGCAAAGTTGATTGCGCGATTGTGAAAAGTGGAATTAGTTTGCAACTCCTTTGTTTTTTCATATTAGTATTATGACGACGGTAGGCGATCCCTATGGTACACTGCACACGGTACACAGCAGATTTAAGTCTACACCAGTTTATCGGCACACATATGTTAAAAAAAATTACATTTACGTAACATATTTCCCGGTCTTCTGGTTAAAGGAAGAATGCGAGGAAACTGGTTCGACATGAACTTGTGGTGACACCCGGGATTTACTGTTTATCACCGTGGACTTAGACCTTACCTTAGACCTTACTGGCGTGACACAGTTTCTTTTAATGGTTGTAAAAACACAAGCATTGCAACTTACGAAGCGACAATAAAGTATGCAATGGAGTTCAGAAATCTCTGCACTCTTGAGACGTTCAGGGACGTTTGTAGTCCCAGTGGTTATTCAGAAAACTTAGAAGACGTGATCAAAAAGGAGTTTACCAGGATAAAAGGTAATTTGCGTACAGCGAATGCTGTCGGCCCATGCGTGTTTAAAGACTGTGGCAGCCTATTAAACAACCGACGTGTTTAAATACAGGGGTAACCTATCTGGACCACGCAGGCGCAACTTTGTATCCAGAATCAGCGGTGAGGGAGTTTTGTCTCGACATTTCAAGGAACGTATATGGTAAGAAAAGTTGAGTTGTAGTCTCTATACGACGCTATATTATTAAATATTGTACCATACGCAACTATGACGTAATGCCAAATACTTAGCTGCCAGTAGATACATCGACACATTATGAGAATCACTTTTCTAGATTTACTTGATCTGTAATCATGTTTACCATATTTACCACACAGGAAACCCCCACAGTCACAACCCCAGCAGTAGATTAACCCATGACACTGTTGACCGTGTCAGATACAGGTAGGTCTACAACGTATATCTTACCAGAGATGACAAGATTACTAACTTTGTATACATTGAACTTCACTGGGTTAACTAAGCAAACAGTCACATGATACGGCCTAACCCTGACAGGATACTGCAGCATTTCAACACCATTCCTGAGGAATACTCTGTTATCTTCACCTCTGGAAGCACAGCGGCCCTTAAATTAGTGTCTGAGACCTTTCCGTGGAGCGCCCCGACTGCCACCGAGCCAGGCAGTCTTTTCTGCTATCTGACCGACAATCATACCTCCGTGGTAGGCATCCGAGGACCGGCCTCCGCACAGGGGGCTCTCCCCCTCCCGGTCTCACCCCGGGAGGTAGAGGGCAGAACGAGGGCCGGAGTTGTGGGCGTGGTGCATCATGATGATCACGTTGCCTGTCAGACGCCACACCTATTCTGTTACCCTGCGCAGAGCAACTTCTCCGGCAGGAAGTATCCCCTGGGTCATGTGCGGGGCATCCAGGCCAGACGCCTCTACCCGGCATGCGACCACAGGGGCCGCTGGTTCGTCCTGCTCGACGCCGCCTCCCACGTCGGCTGCTCTCCGCTGGACCTGCAGCGCTGCCCCGCAGACTTTGTCCCACTCTCGTTCTACAAGATGTTTGGCTTCCCCACGGGCCTGGGGGCGCTACTGGTGCGTAACCAAGCTGCGGCCTGCCTGAAGAAGAGCTATTTCGGCGGGGGGACAGCAGCTGGCTACCTGGCTGGGGAAGATTACTTTGTGCCCGCAGCAAACATCTCTGACAGGTGATGAGAATTAAATAAACACACACACGGCTACACCATATGAGTAGCTCTAAGCTATGGCAACATCGTTTTCTTTTTATTTGTTTTGAATGTATTCAAGTGTTTATTAACGTATTTTTAACATTTAATTATTATAATGAGGTTTTTATTTTTACAAATTGAAGGTTTGAGGATGGCAGTATTTCTTTCTTGGACATTATTGCCCTGAACCACAGCTTTGATGCTCTGCAAAGGATCACAGGTAATATAATGGAAGCTGGATGGATGGAAGGAGGGAAATGGATTTGTAAACATAAACAGGCCTTGAAGGAGTGTGTTTATAATCAGTGTCAAGGATACTCCAACAGCCCCCTCTCTGTATCCGTTATCTTCAGGAGGAATGGACAACATCCAGCCCCACGCCTTTGGCCTAGCACGCTACACTCACATGCTGCTCTCGAGTCTTTGCCATGGTAACGGGCGTCCTGTGGCTCAGATGTACACCCAAGGCCAGTTTGACAGTCCAAGCACACAGGGGGCTATCCTCAACTTCAACCTGTTGGACTGCCGTGGACACATAATTGGATACTCCCAGGTGCAGTTTGTTAAGTTAAATTATTGCTGCCAAAACACATCCTATTTTGCTGTTGCCTTACTAATAAACAATGTAATCAACAATACACGTTTCCCATTTATCAGGGCTTGTAGCCTACACTAGAATGCATCATGGGATTTATTTCTAATATCGGGAGAAAGACAACGTAAATATACCATAACAAAGGCTAATGAAAACGTTGTTTTGCCATGTCTCGCATGAGAAACACTGGGAGTTTCAAACAACACCGTCTCCCCATAATGACAAATCATTTCAGGATTCATTCTTAAACAATTACCAAAAAAACATTACTACCAACACAATGACGAACATTCTAATGCCCAAAAAATGCCAAAAATGCGGCGGACTTACGATGTGACGTTGCCATGTACGAAGTCCGATAGAGTCGCTTGATTGAGGTTTGCTTGCAGTATTGATCATTTGTCTAGATTGGGATGTGTGTTTACTTTTTGGGCATTATGTGTGTATTGAATACTGCATGCTAATTTAGATTCCAATGTGCTAATATTTATACTGACTTCAGGTGGATAAACTTGCAAGTCTTTACAACATACACTTGCGCACGGGATGCTTCTGCAACACCGGGGCCTGCCAGCAATTCCTGGATATCACTGATCAAGAGGTGAAGAACAATCTCAAGGTGAGAAAAACTAAATAGGATTTCAGGTGAAATGGAAGTCCAATGTGCAAAATCCAATGTGCAAAAAAAAAAAAGCATGGTTGTAAAATGTGATCGTCTTCTCCTTCCAGGCCGGTCACGTGTGTGGAGACAACGTTGACCTGGTGGACGGCAAGCCGACCGGCTCCGTGCGCATCTCCTTCGGCTACATTTCGACCTTTGACGACTGTCAGAACTTCCTGAGCTTTGTCGTGGACTGCTTCGTCAAGAAGCCGGCCCAAGTGGACAGAGTGAGGCTGGAAAACCTACGACAAACACAAACTGCGTTGGGTGGAAACTCAAACCAGAAACTTCAGATTAAACCGGTGGCCGATAGCAGCATTGAGCAGGAGGTTGAGACGCGCAGACAAGCAGAACCATCACTGGTGGGATGTGGACGACCCAGTAGCGCTGTAGACACAACCCTCTCAGAGAACCCCTACATGCTGACCAACATCTACGTCTACCCCATCAAATCATGTGCGGCATTTGAGGTCTGTGTCCACCACATTTTTCACAGAATGACAAATAACACATGAAATTGCCGCAATAGTTACTATCAATACATACACTTCACGTTGGCAGTGTAAGATAGACCAATACATAATTGAAAGTGATCAATGACGTCACGTCCTTAATCTCAATGAATCGCCCCTCCTATTCCATGACGAAGCTTCCTAAATCTCAATGAATCGCCCCTCCTACTCCATGACGCCACTTCCTTAATCCAATCCACTACTAGCCCCACCCACTTTTAACCCACAATCAATTGTAGTATCAATTAGGTTATAAGCATGTAAGAACCCTACACGTTAGGGTTAGATCCTATGATCCTAACATTTGTGTTAGGATCATACCATGTATACACTGGTAGAGCAGTGTTGGCTGTTCTGTACTTTAGAGGCTTTACTATGTGTGGCATAATATTATGTGCAGGATGTAGGATGGGCCTACAACTTTGCTAACCAAGATACTGGTGGCTATAACAGTACATTCATAACCATGCATCTATTAGCAATTTCTGCTGCTGGCTCCATTAACAAACCACTGAGCTGTGGTACCGACCCACTACTGCTGCTGCAGCGTAGTTTCGAAATAATGTTGCTAATGTACTGTCAGGATCAGAGCAAGGATTGATGTGTTTCATTATAGGAATGCTATGAACAGCATGGAGTTTCAAAGATTTTCTACCATTGTTCCTTTTTTCTTCTTTTTGTTTTTTCAGGTCTGCAACTGGCCGCTGGGAGCCTCTGGGTTACTGTATGACCGGAGCTGGATGGTGGTAAACAGCCACGGGGTTTGTCTGAGTCAGAAAAGGGAGCCGCGCTTGTGCCAAATTCAACCGCGAGTCCACCTCTCCCTGGGGCAGCTGTCACTGAACGCACCAGGTCACAGTGCGCATTGGTGTTGTACTCCAACACAAAACATTTGACAAACGAAACACTGTCATGCCTTTACTCTTGTCACTCTTATGTTGTTTTTTTGTGTGATTAAACGTGCCTTGCAGGGATGGATAACCTTTCGGTACCACTGGAAATTGCTGCTACGTTGAACACAAGTCAAAGGGTGTGTCAAAGCAAAGTTTGTGGTGACAGGTTAGTTGTCCTTTTCTCAATTTCTAATATATAATATAATATTTGTAACATCACACAACATCACAGTCTTTCAACTGACTTGAAGCAATTTAGCTTTTCGTTTGCTAATGAATGAGAGCAGCATTATTTATATAAGATGTGCAATAATTACAGCTCTTTTCTGCTATACTTTTCTGACACAAGTCCCAAGTAAAGGGACTATTTTATGCCATTCTGAGATTACGTGTAGCGCCATAGAAAGTAATTTTGAGGGTCAAAGGAACCTCATAGAATCTGGGACACAATATTCACTGACCTCCTCTTCTCCCAGGGTGGAGACAGTGGACTCCGGGGACGTGGCAGCGACGTGGCTCTCAGATTTCCTGGGACAGCCCTGCCGTCTGATACGACAAAGTCCTGATTCTATCCGAGGAGGGCAGAAAACATTGAACACAGGTAAAACAAAAAAAGCTGCTGTTTCTCAAAGCTTGGTGTCAGATCCACTACATTTTATGTTTTTATTTCGTTTTTCTTACAAATGCTTTTGTATTTCATAAAGAGAACTGATGTAAAATCAGCTGTGGTGCATTTTATTCCATTACTTTAAAATCATTGTAATGTAGAAAAGTGAAATATGCGAATGACTGGAATGCATCGAAGCATTGCAGTAATTCATGCTGTTCCCCTGTCAGCAGCCTCGACTGCTGTGCTCTCCCTTGTGAACGAAGCTCAATACCTCCTGATCAACCAGGCCAGCGTGGACCTCATCCAGGAACAGATTAGAAGCAGGTCAAACGCAGAATATGCTTTTAACACGAAATATGTCAATGTTTTTCGATGCTGTGACATTAACAATGAATGGAAATTAATATGCCGTCTTCCACGTTCTGTGTCCGCTGAATGCTGTGGAACAGACAGGAATTCTCGGAAGACCGCCAGCCTCTTGACACACAGAATCTCATCAGTCGCTTTCGAGCCAATTTGGTCGTCGCTGGAGTGGAGCCATTCGAAGAGGATACTTGGTCACAGCTGATCATTGGAAACGCTCAATTTCTGGTGAGCTGGCGCATTTGATTGCATTTAATGATTGAATGACGGTATGAATAGATTGGTAGTGGGGCTTCAGGGATAAATAACGAAAAACACAAAAGATTAATTGAATATAAGAAGCTTATGTGTTTCTTAAACGCTAAGGTCGGAGGTAGATGTGAAAGGTGCCAGGTGATTTGCATGGACCAGGACACTGGGACTAAGACCAAGGCTCCACTTCTGGCTCTCTCTTCCTGCCGCTCAGGGAAGGTTTGTCCAAACTGTCCCTTCTTGCTTTTACAGCCACGTGCCCAATGTACTTGTGTACAGCGTGCATCTATAGACAATGACTTTGGTTTGCTCAATGTTTGTGTGTGCTTGTTTGATTTCTTTATTTTCTTTAGATGACCTTTGGAGTGTACCTTAGCCGTCAGGTTCAGGAGGACTCACCCTCAGCCAGGACACTCTCTGTCGGCTCTGCTGTACTGCACAGGACTTCTGAACCCTCCTTGTGATTGTGTTGTCTAGATATTTATTTGCATATGTTTTTCCACTGTAAATACTTTTTAAAACTTTCTCCTGCTGGCAGAGTCCTACAAAAGAAGGGTTTCTTGCATGTTAATTTTGCTCATGCAAGCCACTAGTTTTGTATCACAGAAGCTAAGTCATTGACTATGCACAAACAAGTCCCTCCCACTTGTTACGTCACCTGGTTAGAAAAACACTGCACTAGTAATTGGATTAATGAATCTTATCATCACTTATCAATCATTACAGCTAGTCCAAACAATTCATTGACAGAGTCAACAGGTGGATTTATTAGTGAGTCCGACTGAACTCAAATGACTTTATTGAAACGGAAAATCCAGGCTACATTTACATTGTCAAAGCATGTACAAAGTTAAATAATATTCAAAAATAAACAAGCTAAAAATGTTTTTAAAGTGGCATATGCTTATAAAAAGTTTGCTGAGTAACAAATATAGAACAATAAAAGTATTTGTATTGTCCTGTCGCAGAATGTTACATACATGACCGTTTGCGTGGGTTTTTCATTTTTGTTGACGCTTTGTGTGTCTCTGAAGGAATAAATAGTTTATTACTATCCTTGTATAATTCACAGGAGGAAAATAAATGCTGCACAGTTTCGACAAGGTTTTGTGTGCAATGGGCGCTGTCTAGGCTGTCTACACTTTCATTATCCCCATAGGACAATCTGGGACCTGTTGATCCATGTCTGTCTATCACTCACCGCATATCCGATTGCGAAACTGCAGCGAAACCTCGTTCCCAGGCGTTCTGGAGCGGGATGTTCCAAATGGCCGTTATTGGCGAAGAGAGGGCGGGACTCTCTGTTACATGGGTTTAGCGGCGAGAAAGAGAGGGACACAAGCCTAAGGAAAATCCCTTTCAATCTGAAAGGGATAACTGAAGTAGAAAAAAAGTAATAAAGATCAAAAAGATAAGAAGAAAAATGTTTACCTGTGTACATGTTTTCGGATATATACTTTGTCACATTCGTCGTGAAAAAAAATATTCTCCTGGTTTTTGCTGTCGTTTTGCTTGTCATGTTCTTATTCTCGCTCAGGGGACTGTTAACTGGTGCTCATAGGAAGTAAAAGACTGGAAATTACCGGGATAACGATGCAATGCGTGACCCTCTCTCCACCCAATTGGCTCCTCCCCCATTACATAAAATATGATTTGAGGGAGGCTTGTAAGAAAGAGATAATATTTCCATACACGCGTTGGAGTGGAGGCCGCACTCATTTCATATTCCCTGCACATACTAACTCTACTTACCTAGTAATTAATAAGTACAATGAGGAAAAGGGTTACTGAACAATCTGATTGCGGGATTGTGTCCTCATCCTCTCTCATGCAGACAAAAACAACCGGATGCCTGGAAACGAAGGGGCTGATGTAAGTTTTACTTTGGAATAATTGTGATCATTAAAATCATAATCATTATAGTATAACTGCAACTTATACAATATAACTAACATAAAGTATGACATAACAAATGGCTGAAGAGCTATAAGACCCATATATAATATCTATGTCCTCTGGTTCCTCCCCTGGTAATAAACAACCATGTTCCCTCTCTCACACACCCTTCGGTCTCTCCCTGCAGATCCAAATTGTGGCTTTGGGTGAACAGAGGCGCATTTGCACTTTGTGCTATTTGTATGATGATGCCTATCTTGGAGGAGCTTCCTGAAATAATAAAGCAACGTGTATATTATCATCGAAGTAAGTTAACCAAATCCAACTATGCAAAAGTACCCTGTAAATGTATCTCCATTAAACCTTTGTTGGCCTATTTGTATAAGCAAACTTTTATTTGCAGTCAGAGTACCATTTGTGTTTGATCTCAGCCAACCGACTGAACTGGCCCTTAATCACACCATCAACATGTACCTTACACCTGAAGAAGGAATCTCCCTTGGCGTATGGTGTGTTCACAAGTCCTAGGCTACATTTCAAGTAAGGATTTGAAATGCTGACTTATGAAAGCTCTATATTATAATCACTATCATTGTTCCTCAAGGCACACTGTCCCAGAGGATAAGTGGAAAGAAGCTCAAGGGAAGGACTCTGCATGGTACCACAGATCTCTGAACGATGGAAGTCCAGTTATCATTTATCTACATGGTAGAACACAGACAAGGTATGGTTACTGTTTCCGACCATCTTTTTAAATTGTGTATACGACTATATGTTGGCTGTTTAAGTATATTGTAACAGCAACAAACAATGACTAGTTTGTAGTCTGTTCTCACTGAAATGTGTTTGCATTCAAACAGGGCAGCCAAGCATCGCGTTGGAGTGGTCAACGTGAGTAACCACCGTGACATCATAAAATAGGGTTTATAGCTGTGGAAAATGTGAAAGGAATTCATTGAACATTATTATGTTCCAACAGGTATTGAGTTCCATTGGTTACCATGTGTTGTCAATGGATTATAGAGGTTGGTCCATGTCTCATAGGCTTACAACAATGTATTATGCTTTTATTTATTTGTGAACTCATTGTTGGCATATTTTGTTATGTTATTTGTATTTTTCACTGCAGACATTAAATTGTATGTGGCTAGAATTAAGCCCAGCCACCCATTGGCTCGGTTCTCTGAATCAATGAGTGTTTGATTAAGTTCTCCGTTGATTCAGGTCTCGGAATCAATTTGGTCTTTGGAGAAAAAGTATGGAAAAATAAAGCCTGGGAACAAGACGAATCTGGGAGCTCATGTTTTATTTGCTCTAGCAAATGCATCCGTCAGACAGATTTTCAGCAGACCAAGCCTTGGTCGGACCAATCACAACAGTTTATCTAATATGGGGCGGGTTTAATGACAAGCGCCGTTGGGTCATTTATAGAAACAACCAAGATGGCTGCCACTGATGGGTCACACGTTTCGTAGATCTGATTGGTTGTAGGTCTGTCCAATTGTGGCATTTTTGTCCGCGCCCGTTGATAACATTGGCATAGTACAGCCTCAAGTAGTACAGGTTTCATATGTTAAGTTAAGTCATCACTAAGTGATATCTTATCCCTGATTAGTTAAAACACCAACTGTTGGTATTCTGTCAGGGTTTGGTGACTCCACTGGAGAGCCAACAGAGGAAGTCCTTACAAAGGATGCCGTCTGGCTGCACCGCTGGGTAAAAGAGCGCAGCGGAGGCAGCCGGGTCCTCATCTGGGGACACTCTCTTGGAACCGGGTAAGAAAGAACTAGAACCTGGTTATCAGAATTATTGTAACTGAAAAAAATATTCATAGTTTTGTAAGATTTGTGAACTTGTTGGTTGGTATTTGGAGTTGAGGAGAAGATGTGTAATTTTGTGAATCGGTTTGCAAATCTAACGTGATTCTCACATGTGTAAATTAATTTAAGAATAAATATACAAACCACTGCAAACTTGCACTTTACACCGTATTTTTGATTGTGTCATTTGTATTTGATCAACATCCACCTCTGCCCTGAGTGAGCTTCACACACTGCCATTTTAATATAAGTATCAGAAGAGTACTTTAGATGCAAGTATATGTTAAATTACAGTATAAGTGCCCTCTCTTGGACGCAAACGTCAACATCAACGGCTGCCAAGACAAAGCTCCACACATCCACGCACACCACGCCACATGCACTCGGAGCGGTGTGGAAAGTTCACAAACTGGTTGTCAGAGACTGGCAAAAACATAGGATTTAACTCCTGTTTTCTGTAGATTACAGTCTTATCTTAGTAGTAGTGACAAAATGGGATAAACTACTATGTTGACGATCAAGTAAGACATTACCACGTTTAAAACAAAACAAAAAAACGAAATTGGGTTCCCTGCCCCTTCACAGTTATAACCACTATCCTGTACGCTATGAACTATAGTTTTAAAGACTAAAAAAAAAATGTGTTTTTTTAAAAATGTGTAAAGGAAACTCATCACTTGACACTTGGCTATGTGATGCTGTCGTAGACAATGACATAATTTTGGAAGTACCTACTGGCACCTCACACATTAAGGCCAGCACAGGCCACCAAAGACTCTCTTTCATTGTTGGAAAGGGAGGGAGAGAGTGGGGTGTTCAGTTGGTTGCAATCTGCAACCTCACCGCTGGATGCCACTAAATTCTACACACTGGACCTTTAACACATGAATTCGAGTCGAGATGGTTTGGTAACATAAATACCTCTTGCTCAATTTTGCTGTTGTTTTTTTGTATATAAAGTGCTTTCACCGGATGTACAGCTCCACCTACTGTTCAGGCGGGCAAACTTGCCGACCACAGCTGGATTTTTGAGTATTTTATTATTTGCAGATTTTCTGTGACAAGAAATACCAACCTACGGTTCACATGTCTAAAGTATAGCTAGAAATAACAATTCTGACTACACTTACAATACTTAAGAGTATAATTAAACTCCATACCTGCTAGTCAAGCAGGAAATTAAATCAAAGTTGTGTGTTTGACACAATCCCCTTTTAATGATATGAGAAATCGGGCATTGCCATTTTTTTTTAATCATTTGAATGATTCCAAGGTACATTTTTCCAAGACATCTCGTTACATAATAATTATACAGTTCTTTGTCGGGTATTAATTTAAAAGTGATTACATTTCCTCTCCCCTTGCAGAGTGGCTACAAACACAGCTGTCAGATTAATGGAGCAAGGTATGATATGATTTGCACTACACAACTTAATTACATTGATCTTTGGAAGATCACAATGACACATTCTTCATCTATGTTTTTTAAAGGTGTGCTAGTTGACGGTGTGATCCTTGAAGGTGCATTTAAAAATACACGGGTGGACATGCCTCGCAATCCATTCGTCCGGGTAATCTTTTTAAACTCTCCTTGCTCTGGCTATTCCTGTAATGGATTTTCTTATCAGACCAATTCCACCACATATCTCACCTCATCTTTTCTAACATTCCCAGTATGCATCGTTATACTGGCTGACGATAAAAAGGCTCATCTTGCGAGACGAATTGGACCTCAACTTTATCTTCCCTAATGACGAGAAGTATGTTATGATTGCTTGGTGACACATCCCAATTTTTTTTATCATCAATTAATGTCCCAATGTGTAGGATTGAGACCTTCCTAGTTGATAGGCGGGAGACTTCCAGAATTCAAAAAACTCAGTGAAAGTGTTCTGTCCACTGTAACTGGCCGTGCAGCTGTCTGACACAAACTAGCTTAGCTCGGCTAGCTGAGTGGCGTGAGTGTGGGGCTATGGGGGTGTCGATAGTAAGATTCTGGTTAAAAAAGAGAGAAGTACGGGCTAGACAGCATTTTGTATTCGTAGGATATGTCAGTACCAGCATTGACAGATATGCCCAGGTTATTTTAAGCTACGAGCTAGTTGAAATGCTATACATTGTGACTTCAAGCTGATTGTTCATGACTACCGGTAACACCAAATGGCTTGCTCTCATAATGTTGCAGTGTAAAGAAAATGAGAAGCCCTCTTCTGTTCCTTCATTCAG
>JAOPJO010000043.1:1550139-1564031 GCA_027123675.1 Molva macrophthalma | reverse complement strand
CTCTCTCTCTCTCTCTCTCTCTCTCTCTCTCTCTCTCTCTCTCTCTCTCTCTCTCTCTCTCTCTCTCTCTCTGCAATGCCGTTATAAACAAGTAGAACATGACAACTATAATATAATGGCCACTTTGTATTTATTTTGTATTGTTTATTATTTATATTATTACCTAATTTACCTCACCGTTGAAGTACATGATAACCCCATTATGTGCCGTATGCTATATTGCTGTTTGTCAGTAGGAGCCTGAAAGCGCATGGATGTGTTGCGTAAGGGAACGAGAGTTATTAATTCCCATAGTCCCATACGACCTTGTGTAAAAAAAAATGATACATTGTGCACCGTGTTTTGTGAACACACACTACACAAAGCAACAACAGAAAAAATAAAAAAGGCGATTGCTGGGGGAAAAAGTAGAACATTATGCAAATGAACCAGTACCCTTCAAAGTGATGTTAGGAGAACTTTGTTCAGGGGACTGGGTGTGTTTTGCCAAAGCGTTCTGACATGGCGGCTTACAACAAGATTACCGAGTGGTCACTGCAATGATGGGATAGTTCTGGACCCTCTGTGTCCACCAGCTGAACGCCAGACACGTCACTAAATTCACCATCGGAGCCCAGAGACGTCAACCCAAAGACTGTTATCAGTAAGGGTAAGCCAAAGCTGAAAGGTTGCAGGTGGTCTGTGTATCTATTCAGGTCCTAGTCAAGCTATTGCATTTCCTCAGTGAACGCTTACCTCTGTCCATCATGGAAACCCCCTCTGCACTATTTGAGCCAGTCTGCAAATGTGAGCATTATTCACAAGTAAGCTAATGTGAAACACAGTGTTTTTATTTGATTTGGTTTTATGAATGACATCGTAAAGATGGTGGAAGAGCTGGCCAAATGCACACGAAGGAGAGCACTTGGCAAGTTATTGAATTGAATTATTTATATGGAAGACTAAATGGGGTGTCACACACTGACGTTGAGCTACATAGAGGACTGAAGCCACAGAGCCACACACAAACACACACAAACACACAAACACACACAAACACACACAAACACACACAAACACACACAAACACACACAACACACACAAAAACACCCCCTCATTGAGTCGGTTTAATGGTTTCCTTTATTCTGAATTAAATTTATAATAATTTATAATAATTATTATAATAATAACTTTAATTTATATAGTGCCTTTAATGGATCCCAAGGACGAGTTACACATAGCAGACAAAACCAAATATTAATACAGGAACAGGGGATGGCAGAAGATACTGGCACAACATATATCAGTCTTTCATTGATTAATATAATGGTGGGTTTGTGGCATTATTTGCAGCCGTCTGCTTGTAGACCGCATGGTAGAACAGTGAATGTTGCGACATCATACTTGCATCCATTGATGCATTCTTTTGGCTTGCATACTAATAGTATGGAAGAACAGAAAAGCACAAGTAAGCAAAATGGTTCAGATGCAACCAGCCACCAGTTGTCCTCACGGGCAAGCCAACTTCCTGTTGAGGTTGGTGTGGCCTGCTCTCTATTCTTAAGAGAGTTTTTAGGGTTTGAAGACTCGTCTCAAAGGAAGGGACTTGATAGGGGACCCCCACCCCCCGAGGCCACTCCCACTTCCAGTTCTAGCACATCTACCGAAGCAAGCCTTGTGCAGTGACATAGAACTCGGCTCAGACAGAAACCTATACACGATGTCTTGGATAGATAGATCCTAAATGGATAGCGGAAAAGGGGAAGTAACACATTACCTTAACCCTCCGCCTTAACCCAACTAAAAGAATGGGAAAAGGTGTTTTAATATAATGTAGTATAATAAAATGAACATTACAACGAATCAGGAGTGAAGCCAATTAACTTTGGGATGGTCTGGCTAAAACGACAACCATAAATCCCTACCCTATATAGAAAAAAGGGACAACTAAACTACTCCTAGTGATCGAAATAATATACAACACTAAACTACTTAGCTATGAATCACAAAAAGAAAAAGGGGAGAAAGCAGAAAAAGTCAGCACCATCTTAATTAGGCCATTCCTCTCAGCTGGTCACGCGCACCAACTTCCAGGCCAACTCCTTGGTTCCTTGACCTGGAACCAAGGAGAGGAAGGCATGCACAACCCTACGTAGTACAGCCACAATTAACATAGCGACATCACACATAGAAACTAAACAGGGAACACTCGTTACGTTTCATTGTTGAACAGTACTATTGGATTGGCAGACTGGTGGTTCCCATCTTTAAGAAAAGGGACCAGAGAGGGGACTCTTACACGTTCCCCTCTCTGAAAAGGGACCAAAGAGGGGACTCTTACACGTTCCCCTCTCTGAAAAGGGACCAGAGAGGGGACTCTTACACATTCCCCTCTCTGGAAAGGGACCAGAGAGGGGAAAAGGACATCTGGACTTTCCTACTTGCCCTATAACCCCTGCGACCCTAATTTGGAGAAGCTGAAAATATAATGGGTAGCTGGATGGTCTAAAGAATTTAGAAAAGCGATCGGTGCACAGGTGAATGAGAGCTTCTCAAGGGTGAACAGAGCGGTCTAATGACTCATCTCTCTCGGCTCTCTGGGATCAGCCCTTCCTACTTTCTGCTGAACCGTATCAATTCAAGGGGTGAAATTCCCGAAACACCATGTATATATAGGAAGTTCAATTAATTTGAATGGAGTTCAACTGATTCATTTCCAAACATTTGAGAAATAGATTTCTTTGTAACTTGGGCAACTATACTCAAATCCCCTCTCCCACTTGGCACTCACGCTTTGTATATTCTGGGAAACTGTGAGGGGTGTGGCATGTGTACTACCTGTAGAGTAGTACACAATGAGTACCTATCGGTACTCATTTTCACTAGACTACAGTTGGGTCTCTGGATAGATAGAAGTATTATGCACATGAGTTGGAGTGGAGGTCGCAGGCATAGGATACTCCCTGGACAAACTTGCTCTACTTTCTAACACCGAGGAAAAGAGTTGCTGAACATTCTGATGATAGGAATTTGTCTTCTTCCCCTCATGTGCAGGGGAAAACAATCGGTGGCCAAGAAAATAAGGTGGTGCTTTATTTTGAAACGTTCATGCAACTAATAACGTGTGTTTAGTATGACATAAATGTTTTAGTATGACATAAAATGTCAACATAAATATAACATAGCAAAGTATGCCATAAAAAAAATGGTTGCTGAGCCATATAATTCTCTGTGTTTTCTTGTCTCTCTTGGAAAAAATAATAAAAGGATGATCTCTCTCTCCCTGCAGGTCCCAATTCTGGCTTTGGGTAAAACAAAGCTTACTTGCTTGAGTGTTTGTGCCTTTCATGATTTAGCTTACTGAGATGATAATGCAATACTTACATTATTAATCATAGTAAGTTAATCCCTGGAAGCTACTGTTGAAATCCAAAATTGATAAGTAAACAGGAAAAATACATCTGCACAACTGTTTTGTTCACTTATTACTATTACTCATTACTATACTTTCCCTATGTTTGCAGTCAGAGTACCTTTCGTTGTTATCTTCGTCAACCGGCTAAATTGGCACTCCATCACACAATCAACATGTATCTTACACCTGAGGAAGAAATTTCCCTTGGCTCATGGTGTGTTCATAAGTCCTAGGCCAAATGTAACATGTTCCCACCATTTCAAGTAAGGATTGACAGTTGTATTTGCAGGCTCTATTGTTTTATTATTACTACCATTGTTCCTCAAGGCACACTGTCCCAAAGAATAAATGTAAAGAAGCTCAAGAGAAGGACTCTGCAGGGTACCACAGATCTCTGAACGATGGAAGTCCAGTTATCATTTATCTTCATGGTAGAACACAGACATTACTATTAAATGTGTTAAATTAAAATGTGTATAGGACTATTTATGACATACATACTGATGTAAATGTGACTGATGATATGCATATATATCAAACAGGGCAGCCCAGCATCGCCTGGGAACCTGAATCATCGGCCTGACATTATAAAATAGTGTTTTATAAAAAACTAATTGAACGGAATTACAAAATATAGCTTATGTGTCAACAGGTACTGAGTGCAATCACTTATCCTGTCTTGTCAATGGATTACAGAGGTTTGTTTACACTCCCATGTCATATGACATGGGATCATATTCCATCATCTAATATTGGATGAAAACAAACAAATAATAGAATGTATTTTTTAAATTCAAGATTGTGCTATGTTTTGTTAGGTTATTTTTACTTTTCAGTACAGCCATCTAATTGGATTAAAGTAAAGATTTAGGTTCTTAATTAGACCTAGAGAGAATATTACTCATCCAGCCATGGGCCAATTAACCCAGGGATTTGTTTTTCTCTGAATCAATTTGGTCTATTGAGAAAAGGCCTGCAAAATCAAGTTTGAATACAAATCTAACAATCTAACAGGTTCATCTTTGCATGATAACCTGTGTTCTATTGTTTCACGGGTTATTATTTTGTTGTAACTAATAAGGGTTTGGTGACTCCACTTGAGAGCCAACGGAGGAAGGCTTGACCACGGACACCATCTGCCGTTACCGTTGGGTCAAAGAGCGTAACGGAGGCAGCCAGGTTGTCATCTGGGGACACACTCTTGGAACTGGGTAAGAAAGAACTAGAACCTGGTACTCAAGCAGGGAATTCAACCAAAGTTGTACTGTGTGTTGAGACACAATCATCTTTCAATGATGAGAAAGAGGAAATTGCCATGTTTTTTATCATTTGAATGATTCCAAGGTAAATTGTTCCAAGAAGTCTCATTACAATAATATTTCCAAGGTTCTCTCTCGGGTATTCATTTAAAAGTGATTACATTTCCTCTCCCCTTGAAGAGTGGCTACAAACACAGCTGTCAGATTAATGGAGCAAGGTATGATATGATTTGCACCACACAACTTAATTACATTGATCTGTGGAAGATAACAATGACATCCTACTTGTGTACACTAAATTGTGACCCTCCCTTCTTTTTTGAAGCTGTACTTCCTAACGGACATCGCAAAGATCTTCAGAAAGGCCTCTGATTCAGGGAACGATGGAGGTCAAGATCAAATGTAATGTCAATAATGATTACAAAGTGATAATGAATATGTTTCTGTCGCGGTCAAATAATCAAAAAATAAAGCAGTGTTTGTTTCCCTCTACTGGAGATGTGGGTGTAGTGAACATACACATGTCTGACCTGGTTAATGTCGGACAAGGATTCAGATAAACGTATTATTAAATAAGTATGCCCGATGACTGATTATTAATGTGAACTTTAGATTTTGTAATTAATCAGTTGTGGGACTAAATGTTTTACAAAAACCTTCTATATCCTAAACTATTTAACTATTACCACTTCATGATTGTACAATAGTTTTTTTACGACATTTTGAACTGTTTTACCGTCCTACAAATCCCCCCCCAAAACATTAAAAGAAAAAATATATTAAGAAAAAGGCTAAATCCTTGCTCCCATTAGCCTACTATGGGCTATAGCGCGTGTTTACCTCATTGTAGTCAGTGTCATAAGCCAAGATAAACATAGACATTCAGTCTACAACTAAAACACGGATGTCCACCACTGCGCAGCACAAATGCTGGAGTTCAACGTTCTTCTTTTAATGTAAATGAACTCCCCCCCACCAAAACAATTTTTAAGGAAAAGGCTAAATCCTTGCTCCTATAGCCAGGAGACTAAAGCACTTGTGTACCTTATTCTACGCTTCAGATAGATTTATCTGATAGACTTTGAAAACAATAGGCCTATATGATATCGTTTCAATATTGGCGTGTAGCGTTCTAATATTAACAATAAATAAATAAAATCCATTGTTAACTTTTTTAGAAAGACATTTGGACTTGAATGTCCTCAAAACATTTATAAGCAACTCATAATGTGATTGGTCAAAGTATATGCTCACTGCAAATAACTGGCTATATATATATTATCAGTGATTATTATTCGATCAGTATTGACTATTTGCGTAAATCAAGATAAACATATACATTCACACAGTCTACAACTAAAACACGGATGTCCACCACTGCGCAACACAAATGTTGGACTTCAAGGTTCTTCTTTTAATGTAATTTAACTCTATGTACTTTTGGAAGCACAGTTCTACTTTATGAAGATCATATCTGATTAATTCTCCCCTGTCAAAGGTGAAGGCGCAGCTCCACTGTCGGCAGTCGGATGACGTGGCTGAAGGTTGCGGACGATGTGGAAACGGTTTTGTTAATCATCGCTGCAGCCAACGCTGCTGAATGTGAGTGGAGGGACGACTCCACGTGACGTCCTTGAGTCAATCATACGCCTGTGCGATGAATGCGCGTTCCTTTACGCCATATGCGTACGAGAGCGTCCCTTAAAAAATCGCTTCTGTCATACAACCAGGAAGAAGGTGGGATAGCCGTGCAAAGCTAACATCCCTGTCTTTTCGCTATACTTTTGCCGAAAATAATGGGGTCTTCCAGGTGGAAGATTGCAGTAGCTGTGCTTTTCGCAATAGAGTGTTCACTATTATCTGTGGTGGCAGATGAACACGAGCATACGGTAAGACGTCTCTGAGGCCGAAGGGAAAGAGGAGCCCTGCTTGTATTGAAAATAATGGACGTGTCTGCTTAGTGTGAGACACGCTAACATTAGCCTGGATAGCGATGGACAATCAACAATAATGATGTTAAACTGGTGACAACTTAACAACTCTTGTGGCAATCTGGGGTTCTGGTAGTCTGCATTCTGACTGTTTAATGCTCACATTAACATTTCATTGCTACTTAGCGGACATCTTTATGCTTGCTAGTGCTAGCTAGCTAACACTAGCCAGCTAGCGACCCTCACTCAGTTCTTATGACTTCAGCAACGGAGGAAGATGCATATCCGAGCCCAGTTTTGCAGATAAACTGCATTTAAGTTACATACATTTAAATAGGGTTAATTATGTGGTCGCGCTTCTAATGTCATTGGTATCCCATGTGTGGTGCATGTGTGAACGAACTCGGTGTTTCCTGTTCTCAAGCCGGTTCAGGGCCTTTTCCTGGTGATTCTGTCTTAATTGTGAAGAGCAAAGTCTGGTCTTCCACGGTTTGACATAAGTGAATTGCTTTCTGCGGATGATGCTTATGGCGAAGCTGGCTTCATGTCACATCAATCTCATTCCTTATGTGGTACTCTGAGATGTCGATTAGTATGGCTATTTTTATTTTATTCATTTTATTGTTGCCTGAACCCCGTTGTGTAGTGAATGGTTTAGACAAATCTACGAAGTCTATTATTTCTTTGCTCAACCTACCAATTAAATATAAATTGAAATACAAACGCAACGGTTGTTAGCCACGTTCTCAGCTGTCTCTCCAATAGTTAACCCAGATCTCCCAAGTTGCATTACATCCCTGCCTAAACTGATGTTGAATTGTTTCACACTTGGCACATCTCCATTTTAATAGAAAAGGAATTATTGGTTAAACTTATTCTTTGGTTATTCAGTCATAACCAACAGCAAAGTGATCAAATGCCATTTCTTTCTACAGTACATAGACAAGGAGGAGGTGGTGTTATGGATGAATACAGTTGGGCCTTACCATAACCGACAAGAGACATACAAGTATTTCTCCTTGCCCTTCTGTGTGGGCACCAAGAAGACTATCAGTCATTACCACGAGACTCTTGGAGAGGCTTTGCAGGGAGTGGAGCTGGAATTCAGCGGCCTAGACATAAAGTTCAAAGGTATTTAACTGTTACAACTGTGGCCACGGTTCTGAATTTGAATGATCTCAATGCTGATTTGGTGCTGTCATGTATTTGTAGATGAAGTCATGCAAACCTCATACTGTGACATTGAGCTGGACAAAGCCAAAAGGGATGCCTTTGTTTATGCTATAAACAATCACTACTGGTACCAGATGTACATTGATGACCTTCCCATCTGGGGTAAGTAATACTAACTAAACAGTATTAGTTATTCATTATTAGTTTTTATTGTAGCTTGGAGGGATTATTAACAGGGTTTCTGTTTTTGTATGACTGCATCTGTGAATTATTACAAATTAATGCATGCATGCACTAAATGATGATGCACGTATGTATTATCAATTAGTTTGCATGTGTACATACTTGTTTGACTAGAAGCAGAAAATGTTTCTGTTTAACACATGCATGCCTCTCTATCGCTCGCTGCCTTCATTTTCTTCTGGCTTGCTCCTAGAACACTTGTTTATCCTGATTCTAGAGGCAGAACCAGTTATCATTCATTGTATATCTGGTCAATTGGCTCCTTGCTGGAGTAGATTCCTGTAAGGTGAAATAAGAGTCAAAGCTGGCTAATTCTTGCAGTGTAAATTCTTGAGATAAACGTTCACTTTTCAGTTACATTTTTTTAATGAGAATTGTGTTGAGCACTGTATAATAGTAAATTAATAAGCTGTGAAAGTTTAAAGTTCATATGGCTTGTGATACCTTTCTTTTCAGCCACTCCTAGAGTAACTCAAACAACTATTACCTGATCGTAATTTGAACAAAGGGTGGGGCAAGGGCTCTTATTTCAACTCTGCATACGTCAAACACAACGTAAATCTGTTTATTCAGAATAACATAATATGAACTTCAACCCTGTATCCGGTTTCTTTATTTTTATGTTGGCTTTAGTTCCACAAAAGTGCTGATAATTTAGGAAGTTGTTCAATAAATTTTCCTTTCTGCAATGTCTAATGGCAGAGCAACAGACCTGAATGCACATTGGCTTGAAGGTGTATTAATATCATATTTATTAAAGATTCCATGGCCATTCCACAGATTCACGTAATGTGACGCCTACCAAACAGAAATGGTATTGCTTGCAACCAATTACCATTACCTCTGGCATTTTAAAAGGATGATCTGTGTCTCGTTGATCAGGTATTGTTGGTGAGGCTGATGAAAATGGAGAGGACCATTACCTGTGGACATACAAGAAGTTGGAGATCGGCTTTAATGGTAACCGGATTGTTGACGTGAACTTGACAAGTGAAGGCAAAGTCAAGCTTGTGCCAAACACGAGAATCGCTATGTCCTATTCTGTGAGTACTGAATACTATTCCTTCCTTTGGGATTGAAAACGATAAACCATATACAATATCGTTTTCATGATGGGTTTTATAGGTGGCAAAAGCGCAAGTAAAAAATGACTTTGCCCATGTGCAGAACAGTGCGTAGACGACTTGTCCTTTCTGATTCCCAAGAAATAGCTATGGAAACGTTTCTGTTTAGTTTTTACTGTTAAAGATGGATAAATATACAGTGACAGCACCAATTCTTTTGATATTTCATTAGACGATCACTGTCTTATTACTGTAATAACTACGTTACACCCACTACAGCGTTGCAATGCTTACAATTCGTGTAGTTTCCTTTAATATGATACAAACTATTTAAATTCTGGCAAATTGCTCTTTCCTGATCAGTGTTTTTAATGTTTATATTTCCTGGTCTGTTGATATTCTACATACCCCCTAAGAAATCTTCCAAGCATTTCAAGAGGTGCTTTGACATGTACGGCAACATGTAACAAATCAATTTAGGGATACAATGGCCATGGCTGGCTCTGCCCATTAAGTTCCAAAAGGAAAACCAACCGTGCAAGCAGAATAAATATCAGAGTGAGCAAGAAAACACTCTGCGAGCACAAGAGCATAGACAGCAGTTGTGCGCACAGGGGCATCATTATTGCTCTCGCAAGCAGAGAAATGCCACCCGTGAGTGCAGTAAAAGTGCGCAACGTGCAGTCATTTTTGCTCCCGATTTTTTTTTTTTCGCAATGATATTCCACCATAGGTTTTGTTATGGTATAAAATAGATGAATTCCTAGCTTCTGGTTAATTGAATGTGAAACAATTAAGCTTAGTGACAATAGAAGTGCAAGGCAGAACATTGCTGATTGTTGTAACCCATCGCAGGTCAAGTGGAAGAAGTCAGACGTTAAGTTTGAAGACAGGTTCGATAAGTACCTTGATCCTTCCTTCTTTCAGCACAGAGTAAGTGTTTTTTTGTTATTGTTACACTAGTGGCCATTTCTTTCAAATATGCTCCTATATTAGTACATTTCTATTCTTTCTTAAAAAAATTCCAACAGTAGTCGGTTAGGTTTGTCTGTAAGAATATCATTTGTTTTTCCCCCAATTACTGTTCTTGCTATCCAACTGAACTCTTCCCCCAGCACTTTCTAATTTAATGTCATGCACTACTTAAGCTGAATCTAGCGTGAAAAGTGTTTTTGATCACTTATTGCCGGCTAAGAGACTTGGAAATGGAAAACGTTAATTTAATTTAGGAAGTAACTATGGTTTTAGTAGTTTCAAGCGATAAAGAAAATGTTTTTCCAATTTTGCATCTCGGCACAGCAGTTCTGGTGATACGATTTAGTGAATGGAGATTGAGAGGGTTTCCTTTAAGATTGTGCCTGTCTCTGCTTTTAGATTCACTGGTTCTCCATCTTCAACTCCTTCATGATGGTCATCTTCTTGGTGGGCTTGGTGTCCATGATTCTGATGAGAACACTGAGGAAGGATTACGCCAGATACAGCAAAGAAGAGGAAATGGATGACATGGTAAACATACTTGTCAGTCTGCGCTTTTAATTCATATTTTTAATGCAGTTATTTGTCAATTGCAACCCCAAAAAATGCTTTGGTTTAATATTTCCAGATTAAATTAAGGCACTCAAAGGAGCTTACAGATATTGCTACATTATAATAGGGGACTACTTTATGTTTTAGTATTTCATCTGTTGCAGATGGTCATTGATCTGTATGTGTTGTGTTACAGTTTGATTCCAGGGCAGTATCATAAAAGTTAATTCCCTTCCCCAATGTTTTTATTAATAATGTAGTTGGAAACACAAAGGGAAGGGTAAGGGGGCCGATGGGGGAGCTAAAGGAAAGCCACTTGGCAAAACAAAACTACTACTGAAGAGCTTGGCTCCTCGGAAAAAAGTAACAACCCTGACTAGACTAGCTAGCAACAGTATTCCAAAACCTACATGGGTGGCATCCACCGCTTACCTAGTGTTTCTAGACGAGGGTTATCTACGTGTTTGGGCAGTGTAAATGGTACCCCAAGCTTACGTAGCCCCCTTCCCTGGGAGGACAACGCGAAGAGCAGGTATCACACGGCTAAAATCACATTAGATGCAGCCTTCAACACGTAGCTTAGGCAAACAAAGTCCAGAGAGGGAGAGACTTCCTGGGATGTGGAGTTTTATAACGTAGCCGAGCTGGATTGGAGGTCAGGCCGTCCAATCAGTAACAAAGGAGGGGTGTGGCTTGAGAAGATGGAGGGAAAATGTGAGACACGCCCACAAGCACACATGCCACTGGCAAAGCATGGGGCATAACACTCGTACTGTCTGGAGTCTTTCTTCTCCATGAGTGACTGACGACAGTGAAGCACTACCAATTAACAATCCATGCTTTACCATGGAAAACTCATGAGCTCTTGAAAGGGTTTCAGTGTGTTGTCCTTGTTGCAAATGGAATCATGCGGTGGATTCTGTTTGGTTCATGTGTAGTGTGTGTGTGTGTGGTTCTATTTTGTAGTAGTCAACCACTTGTAAACGGGCACCTTCACCCTGTCACCCCCCCCCCCATCAGAGAAGACGTTTGGGAAGTGCTGTTCTTAATGTTGTGCTCCGCTCTGCATGGTTTCAGGACCGCGACCTGGGCGACGAGTACGGCTGGAAGCAGGTCCACGGAGACGTGTTCCGTCCCTCCAGCCACCCCATGCTCTTCTCCTCCCTCATTGGCTCCGGCTGCCAGATCTTCTCCGTGTCCTTCATCGTCATCATCGTCGCCATGATCGAGGACCTGTACACAGAGTGAGTGCATGGAGGGCTAGGAGGCCCAGGAATGCATAGTGTTGGTCCGTTTGCCATGAAGTCTGGTATTCTCGAGTCACCTATTCTGAGACGTTCTAAGGGCTGTTTTGGAGTTTGGATATATAAAACAGTTGTACAACCGCTTGTAAGCGGTTGTGAACCGCTTGTAAGCGGTTGTGAACCGCTTGTAAGCGGTTGTGAACCGCTTGTAAGCGGTTGTGAACCGCTTGCAAGTTCCACAGTGACTACAACAGGAGGTGATGTGGGCTTGGATGCAGACCTATGCTCATGTCCTGTTTCTGTGCAGGAGAGGATCTATGCTGAGTACAGCCATTTTCGTGTATGCTGCAACATCTCCTGTCAATGGCTACTTTGGGGGAAGTCTGTATGCAAAACAAGGAGGTAGTTCCCAACCCTTCTCTCTACTTCCCGATCTCTTCTCCCTACTTCTCCTGGTTTCACCAAGTCATTCATTCTCTACCAAATTAATTAGGCAATTTTGTGCTTATGGTGTGCCTTATATCAAATGGTTGCTATTGATTCCTGGTAACTCAGGCAGGAGATGGATTAAGCAGATGTTTATCGGGGCTTTCCTGATCCCAGCGATGGTCTGTGGCACTGCCTTCTTCATCAATTTCATCGCCATGTACTACCATGCATCCAGAGCCATCCCCTTCGGCACCATGGTGAGTTCTGTTCTGTGATTTCAAAACCTGGCACCGACATCTGAGTGAATGAACACCTGAGGCAGAACTACGTGTCGAAGGTGAACGTAACATGTCTTGTTTGTTCATCTCTTTGTAGGTTGCCGTCTGTTGCATCTGCTTTTTCGTCATTTTGCCGCTAAACCTCGTGGGCACCATTTTGGGGAGGAATCTGTCTGGCCAGCCTAACTTCCCCTGCCGAGTTAACGCTGTGCCGCGACCGATCCCTGAGAAGAAATGGTAAGTGAGGCTGGAACGTAGTCTTGTGAATTAGCATCTTTCCTCCTGCAGCCCCAGTATCGATGCACACTTCCGCCATGTTCAGGGTGTGTCACATTTAGTTATTTGTGTAAGTGTCCGAGTGCATCCGGCCTGTATGTGTGGTATGCAGTGCATTTTATGGCTATAGAAGGAAGGATTATGGAGGCGTGTTCATACCAGATTTGCATGCAAGCCTGCATTCCTTACACTGTAATATGTCAAACCGGGTTTATGAACAGGTTTCAAGTAGAAAAGATTTTGATGGTATCGGCTATCACAGTACAATATTAGAAAGGATGACCATTAAAACAACAAACGTATTATACTTTGAACAGGCCTTTACAGCTGAACTTTGGCTGGCACTGGTTGAGGAGAAATGGTAGATGATACTTTGGGCTGTATTAATCTTTGGTTGAATGTTAGACATGCATATACAAATAGTATCTGTATCTAGTATCCCTGTCCAAATGATCTTGAAGTAAGTTTTATTCATTTTCTCGTTGCATTAGAGTCAAATTGTGTGATTAATTCTATTGTAATCTAGGTTCATGGAGCCAGCTGTCATTGTCTGCCTTGGAGGAATCCTGCCGTTCGGCTCCATTTTCATTGAAATGTAAGCTTTGTATGTGTGCTCTGTGTAGCAGACAAGTGTGTGTGTCTGTTTGTCTGTGTGTAATGAAATCTCCCTTATTCCTCTGGTCGCTTTCCTTTATTTTTTCTCTAGGTATTTTATCTTCACATCTTTTTGGGCCTACAAGATCTACTACGTCTATGGCTTCATGATGCTGGTGCTGGTGATCCTCTGCATCGTCACGGTGTGCGTCACCATCGTGTGCACCTACTTCCTGCTCAACGCTGAGGACTACAGATGGTGAGGAACAACGATGGCAAATAAGTTTGCTTGATTTATTTTAAAAACAATTGAATTTACATGCAGATGAATTTCTCTGTCAATCCCTAGTTGGGCTGTTTCATGTTCCCTGGAGAACTCATCTGATTAATTATTCAAACCCTTTAGTGGGGGGGGGGGGGGGGGGGGGGGGGGGGGGGGGGGGGGGGGGGGGGGGGGGGGGGGGGGGGGGGGGGGGGGG
>JAOPJO010000043.1:1524080-1536618 GCA_027123675.1 Molva macrophthalma | reverse complement strand
CCCCCCCCCCCCACCCCCCCCCCCCCCCAACCCTCCCGCCCTCCCCCCACAAGGTAGGCAAGGCAAGTATTACAACTAGCCATTTGTTTATCCCCTTTCCCATTTGTTTAACCACTCATTCCATTTTCCCTTTATTCTATAACAAATAGCTACCTCGTAAACTCCAACAGCACTTCAATTCGGGGATGATGGACAACAATTCTTCTCTTCAGCATGAGGGCTGTGTACAAGATAATGGACTCCATTCCAAACTGGGCCACTACATCTTAATATGGGAACATATTGGGAACCATAAGTGAATGATCTGAATATCAAGTCATTTTGTTGACTTTCAGATCCTGCAACACATGGGCAGAAACTATCCATTATTGTATATTTTACCTTTGACGGAACCTGCTAAATAGGCCTTCCTGACATCGTAATTCTTGATAAGAAATGAGCCATTTTCATCGCTCTGGCAAATTCCTTTCGTTAGAACCGAAATGTAACTCTCCATCATTTTCACTGGACTGCCATGTTTGATATACATTCTGTAGAGGGGAATAAAAACGCTGTAACCGCACAATCATCTTCTTGCCAACATGCAAAACAAAGGTATATTGAGTCTACACTTTACCTGCATAACACTCTACTAAAAGCAGCATATTTCTCAGGGTTGAAGTCTTTCGTGGTAACAACTACTGAGAAATGAGTGACCTGAGGATAAATACATACACCAAATTAAAGATATCTTCAGCCACCATCATATTCTTTAAAGGCATCAATGACCTCATCAAGAACTACAATAAGAGTCTATTTTGTAATTATTAATGAATGCTGTTATCATTAACCCTACCTTCTTTAGGGCAGTATGTTCCTGTATTTCCACTGTGGTAATATAGTACCAGGTCCGGCGGAACTGACCAAATACAAAGGAGTGGAGATCCCGACCATTCTGGGTCAGGCAGCACTTGCTGAGGAGGATCTGTCTCACTTCCGCGGTGACAGAGGGATAACACCACACCCACAATACGTCTCCATTCACGTCTTTCTCTTGTGTGTTAACAAAATAAAACAAAGAAAGCATTGGGAGTTTTAACAGCTTTTGGAAGATTTGTAACCATATCATCTATATTAACATAATAGTTGGGCCTGAAATGTTATGGGCAACAACTTCACGGATTAACCTTGCAAACCAGGAGCCACTCACGTGCATTCTTGATCACACTGCTATCATGTGATTCCATTTGACATACCAAGGCGCAGAGCTAACGTAATTGCACAACATTTTCAGCAGGCTAAATAGAAGAAACATATCGGACTGTGAGGAGATCTACTTACCGATTAGTCCGACGCTTAGCATAAGGTGCGTTTCAGATGCTGCCATATTCCATACCTGGAATGATTGACAATCATACCTGGTAAGATACTTGAGGGAGTCAGCAGAGATCCTGCACCTTATTCAGTAAATATGAGTGCAGTGCAACGCTAGTTACCTTGTCCTTCGGCCAATTCACAATATATAACAGCGATGATTGATCAATATATCTGCCTGCTTACGACCTAATGTGCATGAACTTAAACAAGGGAAGTTATGTTGTGCTGTAACTGTCAGCAGGCTTTGCTTTCTTAAGCAGGTCGCTTCCGTTTTCCTTACTCAAGGTTTTTGGTGGGAGGAGACAGAATGGTCGCAACCAGTCACAGAGATGGCATTGTTGCACATGCGCAATACACGTTCATACCGGGTTGCCAGTATTGTGGTCGGTCACCACGATAAGTAATATTATTCCGTTGCCAAAGAAAAAAAGAGAGACAGAGGAAGATACAGTATGTACATAAAAAAAGATAAACATTTATCAGATACGATTTTGACAAAGTTGATCTGATAAATCAACACAACTCAGTATCTCAAATTATACTACTGCATTCAAGTTAAATAAATAAGTAAATACATTAATATAAATAAATATATATATAGGCTATATATGTAATGCACTTTGTTAAATGTTTTATAGCAAATTTATAAATGCAATAATAGCGCACAGTTCCATTTCAATGTTAGAAGTTGTCTTTATTTCTTTACCTTTTCAGTTTCTACAAACAAAACAACCTATGTTTGATTCTAACAGTAGGTCTACATATGAACAAAAGAGGGTGGGGAATCTAAATATGCTTTGATCGTAATTTATATTTGTAATGAATGAATAACACTTTGCATTTACCCAAAAACAATCGCCGTACATTGCTGTGTATGCTCAGCCGAGGGTGGTATGCATTTAAACTAATAGTAATTATTGCAAATATATCCATTCAGACATTTGTTGAATTCAATATATGAATGTGTAATGTAACTATAACGATGCACTTGTGCAACGCTGTATTAGGGGGCTTGTGCCTTTTGCATCTGGCAACCCTAGCTAGGCCGTTCACGAGGTTTTTCCTTTCTCGACTCCGTGTTGAAGCGGGTTACTGCCTGGGCCGGATGGACTGGTGAAATCTGTAAAATTCACCAAAGTCAGCCGATTCTAAGTTTCGCTAACACGCCACAGAAATGCCGGCATATTTTCAACGCCCGGAGAATGCTCTCAAACGAGCAAACGGTAAGCATAGACATGTTGTAGAACTATGAAGACCGGTCGTTTAAGCTAGGTTAGCTGACGATAGCATCCTCGCTGTAGCACGTCGCTTTCAGCGGCGGCTAGCTACGTGCTAGCTTTCGTTGGAATGGCGTGGAGGCCATATTGCACACAGAGTCCTGGCACACAGTGGTTAGCAATGCCATAGTGGTGAATGGGAACGTCAGTAGCCTTTCTCATTAAGCTTTACCTAAATTATAGAACCAATGATCTGCCCTTCAGTAGGTTTGGTTTTTTTAAGGACCACTTTACACACCTGTCATTTGACCAGGTTATTTGTAAGATACGAGGTATTGTACGCTGACATGACGTTGACACTCCCATATGTCCTACTCCCACCCGGTCACCTCCGTAGTCTTGCTATAGCATTTTGATGATAAACTAACTAAAGTGCCTTTCTGCAGAGTTTTTGGAGGTTGGCAAGAAGCAGCCAGCCTTGGATGTTCTCTACGATGTCATCAAAAGCAAGAAGCATCGAACATGGCAGAAGATCCACGAGCCCATCATGCTCAAGTACCTGGAGCTCTGCGTGGATCTCCGCAAGAGCCACCTGGCTAAAGAGGGCCTGTACCAGTACAAGAACATCTGCCAGCAGGTTTATATGAGATAACGTGTCATATTTGAAAGTCGCTATCTGGGTGGTTGTGATTACACACAAGAACTTACTTTATTTTTGTTGCCGTAGGTGAACATCAAATCTCTTGAGGATGTGGTTAGGGCGTACCTGAAGCTTGCTGAGGAGAAGACTGAGACCGCCAAGGGGGAGTCTCAGCAGATGGTGTTGGACATTGAGGATCTGGATAACATCCAGACCCCTGAGAGGTGAGCCTACTAGATCATGTGCAAATTAGCCATTTACTAATTGTATAGTAGACTAAAATGAAGCTATTGAAAATTGTATTGTGATATAATTAAAATCTTCATCCTTAATACATTTGACATGGTATATGTATGGGAGCTAAGGTGACATTGTGTATTTACGGGAGGTCATGTTAACACTGGGCGTGCCTGTGGCTTCAGTGTGCTCCTGAGTGCTGTAAGTGGAGAGGACACCCAGGACCGTACCGACCGCCTGCTGCTCACTCCCTGGGTGAAGTTCCTGTGGGAGTCCTACCGGCAATGTCTGGATCTGCTCAGGAACAACTCCAAGGTGGAGCGCCTGTACCATGACATAGCCCAGCAAGGTAGACCCACACGCTGGACACATGAACACTTCTGCCGTTAACATTCAGAGGTTTTTTTTTAAATATATATAATTGCGAAAGGTTCACTTCTAACAGGCAGCTATTTTCAATTCAATGTGTAAACAAGCTTATGTTTTTCCCCAGCCTTCAAGTTCTGCCTGCAGTACACCCGCAAGGCTGAGTTCCGCAAGCTATGCGACAACCTGCGCATGCACCTGGGTCAGATCCAGCGCCACCATAACCAGAGCACGGCCATCAACCTGAACAACCCCGAGAGCCAGTCTATGCACCTGGAGACCCGTCTGGTCCAGCTGGACAGCGCCATTAGCATGGAACTGTGGCAGGTCAGTCCTCCATACTTTATCGTGTATCGTGTAACCATCAACTACTAATAAATCCCCTCACTCTACTACCAGCACCATCATTTCATTGGACCCCAGTGAATTGAGGATTGAGGAGTGCGAGGATGTGTCACTGATTCTGCTTGTTTCTTCCCTGGGTTAGGAGGCCTTCAAGGCTGTGGAGGACATCCACGGACTCTTTGCGCTCTCCAAGAAGCCCCCCAAGCCCCAGCTGATGGCCAACTACTACAACAAGGTGTCCACTGTCTTCTGGAAGTCCGGAAATGCTCTCTTCCACGCCTGCACCCTCCACCGCCTCTATCACCTCTCCCGGGAGATGCGCAAGAACCTCACCCAAGAGGAGATGCAGAGGTAACCATCCATCACATCTAGGGCGGCCCCCTCATTGTCAACCAGTACTATTACTATTATAAAATGCACAGGCGGAACTCTTTTCAGGGATTAGTAGTAATAATGTCCATTGAGCTGACATAAATTGGAGGCGGAAAAAACATCCAAATTTACTCGGTGCCTTAGTTTGTGTCGCATGGGTATTTCATATCGGATTGGTTAAAACCTCAAGATGACATAAAATTATAATTGTACACTGTTTATATGCAAAAATAACTACCATCCTATAGTAGTTTATGAATTATTATATATTAGGGAATATTGGGCAATTTCTGGAGCTTCCCTAATCATAAAGATATTTTCGGGGATGTATGGTCCGCATACTTGTTGTCCCACCACGACATGAATAAACGAAAGACCTGAATGTTCCCCATTGTTAGGATGTCCACCAGAGTCCTGCTGGCCACCCTGTCCATTCCCATCACCCCTGAGCGCACAGACATCGCTCGGCTACTGGACATGGACGGCATCATCGTGGAGAAACACCGGCGACTGGCCACCCTGCTGGGACTCCAGTCTCCACCCACCCGCCAGAGCCTCATCAATGACATGGTGCGCTGTTCTCCACCACACAAGTTTACCACGTCACTGCGGTTGTTCCAATAGGGCCAATCGGCATGCGCCTCGGACAGACCATCCTATACACTGAATACGTATCATGAACTGAATTTGAATCTGTTTATTGTCTACACAGGTGAGGTTTAACCTGCTGCAGTACATCCTACCAGAGGTCAAAGAGCTGTACAACTGGCTGGAGATGGACTTCCACCCCCTGAAGCTGAGCGGAAGAGTCACCAAGGTGGGCAGCCTTGTTGGTAGAAGTTGGTTGAAGCTAAACATGCGTTCTACACCTGTCCTTTATTCTAGTCTTTGGATCATACCGTTGACAGAGTATAGTATTTGAATGCACGGTATGTTATTGAATACCGTTGTCCTCCACACAGGTGTTGAACTGGGTGAGGGACCAGGCAGAGAAGGAGTCTGACCTTCAGCAGTATGTTCCTCACCTGCAGAGTAACACCATCCTCAGGCTCTTGCAGCAGGTAACCTTACCCCACTGCTGTACCCCCTCTCTTCCAAACATCTCCCCCTACCCACTCAACCAAGACAACCTCCATACAGGTCCCCTCTCGACCGTACACAAAGTCTAACCATATCTGCTTTTCTTAACATCGACATGCACAATAGGTGGCCCAGATCTACCAAAGCATCGAGTTCAGCCGCTTGGCCTCCCTGGTCCCATTCGTCGATGCGTTCCAGCTGGAGCGCTCCATTGTGGACGCGGCCCGCCACTGTGATCTGCAGGTACGGTCCGATTGTTGCGGTGTACTCGTGTATGCTGTACGAACCAACGGTATGACAAATGTAATAGATTTTGTTTTGATGTTTTTACAATCTTACCCCTGTAATGGATGGAATACTATTTTTTATCAAGCTTAGTTACGTGACTTTGTCAAGAAAAACTAGGTGCTACGGTACACTTACTCGAACATACACATATATAGTTAGATAGAGAGACAGTTAGTCCGTGGTCTAGTGTTACCCACGGACCTTAACATTAGTACCGAACCATAACTTTTGCGTACTGTTATACCCCTAACAAAAACAATATATATATATTTGTTACTTTAGGTTCGTATCGACCACTCCTCTCGAACTCTGAGCTTTGGTTCGGACCTGAACTACTCAACCAAAGAGGACTCCCCAGTCGGGCCCTTCCTTCAGAACATGCCATCGGAGCAGATCCGGAATCAGCTCACTGCCATGTCCTCCTCCCTAGCCAAGGCCATCCAAATCATCAGGCCTGCCTCCATCCTGGTGAGTCCATCCTCTCCAGGACACTCTGTGTCTTATCCACAGTTCACTTACTACATGTTCCCTCGCTGGGGCCATTTGTAAGACAAGAACATCAGACATCCCTTTTCATTGAGTCTTTTGTTCGCCTGGCATTCGTTTGTTGAAAGATACAATGGGGAAACTCGGTCCGACGTTCTCAAACGTTCAAATCGACGCAGTCCACATGTGTACACCCTAAATCCTTTTTATTGTTTGGTCTCTGCCTGACTCTGGCCTCTCTTTGGTCCCTCCCTCTAGCAAGAGCGCGAGGAGCAGAGCCAGCTGGCCATCGCCGCCTACCTGAAGAACGGCCGCAAGGACCACCAGCGCATCCTGGCCCGCCGGCAGACCATCGAGGAGCGCAAGGAGCGCCTGGAGAGCCTGAACATCCAGAGGGAGAAGGAGGAGCTGGAGCAGCGCGAGGCAGAGATGCAGAAGGTGCGCAAGGCGGAGGAGGAGCGCCTGCGCCAGGAGGCCAAGGAGCGGGAGAAGGAGCGCATCATGCAGGAGCACGAGCAGATCAAGAAGAAGACGGTGCGCGAGCGTCTGGAGCAGATCAAGAAGACAGAGCTGGGAGCCAAGGCCTTCAAGGACATCGACATAGAGGTGGAGTAACTTTTATACATGCCTATCCGGGCATTGTTATCCCCATCATACCAACTTGGATGAATCGATTGAGTCCTGTGTATAGCTGAGCAAATCCAAGTCCACCGCAAACACTTCTGTGCATTTACATCCACTCATTTAGCAAAATGTTTGTCACAAAAAACAACTCCAAGTGCGGCACAAGGATAATACAAAAATAACTACTGGACAGACTGCAGAGTAGCTATAGGAATCATAACACAAGGAGGGTTACATTTTTGCTTTGTATATATTCAACAAGTGCTTAAAGAACAAAGTGGCATCAGACTAACTGTCACCACCATTCGGAACAGGATCTGGAGGAGCTGGACCCCGACTTCATCATGGCCAAACAGGTGGAGCAGCTGGAGAAGGAGAAGAAGGAGCTGCAGGAGCGTCTGAAGAACCAGGAGAAGAAGGTACGCTGCGTCCGCTGTCATAAACCTCTCCTCTGGATCATGAAGGCTGCCTGGACCACCGCGGGGAACATAAAAAAACAAACATTTGTGGTTCGGTCCTTCTAGATCGACTACTTTGAGAGAGCCAAGCGACTGGAGGAGATTCCCCTCATCAAGCAGGCCTACGAGGAGCAGCGCATCAAGGACATGGAGCTGTGGGAGCTGCAGGAGGAGGAGAGGGTACGTACGGTAATTTCACAGAGGAAATGCAGCTGTGCTCATGGCGGGCGGCTGTGAACCCGGATGTAACCGTGGCGACGCGTGTTCTCCTCCTCCTCAGATCAGCAACATGAAGGTGGAGCGGGAGAAGGCCCTGGAGCACAAGCAGCGCATGTCCAGGATGATGGAGGACAAGGAGAACTTTGTGTCCAAGATAACCGCAGCACGCAGCTTCATCTATGAGGTACGGCCCCCAGAAACCGCCCTGTACGGTCCTATCGTCCAGAAGCAAGCGCTCCACCGTACACCATCCTGGTGCATAGCTTGCAGAATGCGGTCATCAATAAAAACGAACTGCCGCTTTTTTCTTTTTTTTTTTTTTTTGTTCTGAAGGAAAAACTCGCGGCATTCCAGGAGCGCGTGGTGGAGGAGAAGAAGAAGCGCCTAGAAGACCGGAAGCGGCAACGCAAGGAGGACCGCCGTACCGCTTACTACCGCCAGAAGGAGGAGGAGGCCCAACGCATCCACGAGGAGCAACTCAAGAAAGGTGACCGTGGCGCTGGGCCCACTCGGTACCCATCCTGCCCCCTTTACAGGGCGCTCCATGGCTTATCCTGTTAACGTGCATGTTCCCTCAGTTATAAAATCCAGAGTATGCTAGATTTTGAAGGTAGTCATCCCTCCCCTTCCCTTCCCGCCTCCCTTTAAAGCCACTGCCCCATAACACGTGAGTAGCTCGCAAGCTTTAGCTTTAGGTCTGCCTGGCATGGTGGACTTCTCGGGTCATGCATAATGAGTGCTCAGGCAGAGGGCGTGCAGGTAGCCAGGAAGGTTGACGGATTGCTGTCCGGATGTAAAGAACATTTCAACAAATTTGAATATAAAATAAATGGCCTACCATAGCTTTAAGCAGTAAATATTGCGGGACAATAGTGCGGTTTTTGTTGTAGGATTATATATTTTGTGTGGTTTAACGGGTTCGGATTCTACGGATTCTACAGATCCATATTATTATTTTTAGAATGACAGAAATCAGTATAACATTGACATTTGTGGCTTACATTCGTGTTTAATTCTTTAATTTTGGAGTCCACCAGACGATTCAAGTATTGCGGAAGCAACGAATCCCGAGTTTTCTTCATTTTTTTTTTAAACAGCCAAGTCTGATTTCCCTCCTTCCCAGAACGAGAGGAGCGTGAGCGCGTTGAGCAGGAGCAGCGCGAGGAGGAGGAGCGGGAGTACCAGGAGAAGCTGCAGAAACTGGAGGAGCAGGAGAGAAAGCAGCGCGCCCGCCAGCAGGAGATCGAGGAGCGCGAGCGCCGCCGCGAGGAGGAGAGGCGCGTTCCGGAAGAGAAGCCGGCCTCCAAGGTTCGGCCTCTCTTAACCTCATAAGATGCGTCCCCTTTTCCTGGTGGGCTTTCAAAATGAATGTTGTTGGTGTCAATGGTTGGCTCCGGGTTTCACCGATTTTGCCTCCAGCAGGACTGGGGAGACAAAGAGGACAGCGCCAGCACGGCCGGTGGTGGCGGCGGCGGTGGCAGCGGAGGATGGAGAAAACGCACAGAGGGGGGTGGAGATTCAGAGTGGCGCCGAGCGGCGCCTGAGAGGTGCGTTGATGACTCGCCAGTCTCCTCCGGCATCGGTAGCGGAGCGTCCAAAAGGGGGCCGTGAGCCAACGTGTCTGCCCTCTGACCCCTAGGGAAAGGAAGCCGGAGAGCCGCGAGGAGGAGCGAGAAGACCGCCCCCTGCGCGACCGAGGGCTCCGCCGGGCCTTCGACGATGAGCGGCCCCTGCGCCGCGGGGCCGACGACGAGCGGCCGGCGCGCAGGGCGCTGGACGAGGAGCGCGGGCCGTGGAGGGCGGCAGAGGAGGACCGCGCCCCCCGTAGGGCGTTCGACGAGGACCGCGCGCCCCGCAGGGCCTTCGAGGACGACCGGGGCCCGCGCAGAGGCACAGAGGACTCCAGGCCCCGCCGTGATGACGACTGGGGCCCCAGGAGGGGCGCAGACGAGGAGCGGGGCATCAGGAGAGGCATGGATGACGGGCCGCGTCGTGGCGGAGATGACGCCACGCCTTGGAAACCCCTGGGGAAATCGGGTAGGGACAGGGCAATATTAGCGCCGGTGGCAGTTGGACCCGCACTGCGGCACAGCTTATTTACTCCATCAAAAAATATCGGATGTAGGTCTTGTCTGCAATCCATGCAGGGAATTTCTGTCATTTTATTCTGGTCCATTTCCCCCTAGTTACACCTTCAGGTGGGGGCTGGCGGGAGCGAGAGAAGGCCCGGGAGGAGAGCTGGGGACCCCCACGCGAGGGAGGCAATGACAACACAGCCGAGGCCGAGGAGAAGCCCAGGGAGCGCCGCCCACCGCCAAGGTAGGCGCCACCCTTGATGGAATTTCCCCCCCTATATCGCTGGCCAGCATAGCACGAGGAGACCTTGTCTTATGCTGAGAAGGTGTGCAAATAGCAGCCTCACGAGGTCTCACCTTATGGGGACCTATGTTCTCCAGAGAGGAGGCCAGCGCCTGGAGGAGAGCCGGCACAGAGGAAACCAGCAGCTGGAGGGGACGCATGGAGGAGCCGGAGCGCGAAGATCGCCGCGGGGACGATCGCCGCGGGGACGATCGCCGCGGGGACGATCGCCGTGGGGACTTTCGCCGCGGGGAAGATCGGCGCGAAGACGATCGCCGCATCGAGCGCCGTGACAGAGAGACGAGGCCAGCGCCCAGAGAGGACGAGGGTGAGCAGATGATTCATTCTTTATGTCGTCAAGGTGATGGCACATAGGCTTCCAATCTGTGGTTTACAGTAATATACACTTATTAGGGCTCTTCAATTTACCATACCATGTCACACTGGCTGTTAAACATGGCCAGAAGGGCTGTGTTACCACAAGTGACCACTCGGTGTCACCATTTCCATTCGTAAACTGTTGTGAATCCGTAAAAGTATAGACTCCATCTGCCATGGTGTGCAAAACACATTCTGACTGCGATGATGACACTTGCATGTTGACCCGCTCTGGTCTTAAAGGTTGCTATAAGTTGTTGTTGTTTTTTTAATGCATACTGTTATTTGAACAAACAAAATATCGGCTGATGTAAAAAAGAAATGATGAATGCTTTTCCATAAAAAAATAAAGAAAAAAAGGTATATTGTGTGGTCACAGTAGCGGCTACATCATATGATCAAGTCGTAAAGCCCAGCTGTTTATTTACCGTGCTAACCATAGCACGGTATGCTTGCTGCATGCTTCCTCAGGCAGCCTCTGGCGTCGCGGTGGAGAGGAGAAGCGAGAGGAGCGGGAGAAACCCAGGGAGCGTGAGGTTGTGCGTGAGGCAGAGGGAGAGAAGGCTGCATGGCGCAGCGGCGGTGGTGGTGGTGCTGCTCCTGCTGCTGCTGCTGCTGCCCCTGCTGCTGCTCCTGCTGGTGCTGCTCCTTCCGCAGCTCCTGCTGCTGAAAAGGAGCCCCAACGTCGCATCAAGAAAGAGGAGGCCGCCGACGACGACGGCTGGACCACCGTCCGCCGCTGAGTCCTCCCCGCCACATGGCGGCAGGTCACTGCTCACAGACGACCTTCCACAGCCCATCTGTAACCCGGGGCTTGCTGGCAAACTGGTGGCAAAGCTTTTGTACAACCCCATTCTCATTATGATTACTTTGAGTGGTACAACTATTATAGACATTAGTATTTCCAGAGGTTTTTCTTTCATTTCTCTCTATATATATATATACATACATATATATAATAAGCGGATGATGAAGAGTGCAAGTTTCAGCTTTCCAGTGAGGATATGGTTGTGCAACCCGCCATTACATCAGTTGCTTCACCTGTGAGTTTGTAGTTGAGTTGCCAATCTTGTATGTGAACGTGACTGCCCCCAATGTTTAGGAGTGTCATTGCTCAGAATGATTATTTAATTGGATTAAAATATACCCCACAAGGAAATTACATTGTAGCGCTATACTGGTTTAACTTGTTTCAACTATGGACACGTTACAACTGTGGAATTGTAGTACTTTTCTGGTGGTGGAATAAATACCGCACCAAGTTTCTAATCTGAATCAGTATTGCCTGTCATCTCGTGTACTTAATAACCTCTTTAACTGGGATTTCCATTTTGATGTGCATGGTTAGAAATAAAAAAAATTCTCAATCCGTTGATTGGTTCAATCTTGTAGCATTCAACTGTACGAAAAGAGATTGAATGTGTACATGATGAAGCCTTTATTAATAAAGCGGTTTGCTCACCAAATTTGTCCAGTTTTGTATTTTTTAATAATAGCAGCAGCTTAAAAAAATATCTGACTTTAAGTGGCTTTACGTCTGCATTAAAAGTTACTACTCATCTGCCAGAATCTTTTTGTGATTTTTTTTTTGTGATTCTGTGACTTTGGCGGCTGTTAAATTAGGGTGCATTTCGATGTGGTGTCCACTGGATGTCGCTAGAACGCCATGGCCGAAGGAGTTCGACATGTAAAGGCAATGATGATCTAGTCATTAGATGCATATGATACCTTCTCAGCCTAACAAAGACTAGTTGTCAACTTCAATTTCATTAAATTAGATCCATCAATAGGCTATAAATACATACATTTTGTTAAGTGTCTAGAAAGCACCTAGAAATCTTCGCGACCCTTGGCCTTCCCATGGCTGATATTGAACTTGCCAGAAAACCCTCTAGGCTACTGATGGCATTGTTAGGCCTATTTGCATTTTTATAATTGTAATAATTACAAAAAATGTTAAATTGATAAGAAAAAACGGATTATTGCTGATTTCTTTAAAAACAAATAAACACGGTTCAGCGTTTTATTTTCTCAAACGGTGTTGATAGCCACCGACTTAAAACTGATAGGCCAAATTTCTAGTAGGAATCCACCTTTATGTTGCCTATCAGAAT
>JAOPJO010000043.1:1463343-1478991 GCA_027123675.1 Molva macrophthalma | reverse complement strand
ATATATACTCACCCCCCCCCCCCCCCCCCTCTCTCTCTGTCTCTCTCTCTCTCTCTCTCTCTCTCTCTGGCATGTTCTCCAGTTCATTATTTCCATCATTTCTTGGTAATTTATAGTTGGCTGTTTAAAACTTAGAGCCTCTTATTAAGTTTTGGCCATGGCGGATAAGAGGGAAGGCTGGAAGAGCACAGCGATAAACTAATCATCCTAAAACCCTAATTATTAGTATCTTACTGTGGCAGACTGTTTTTGAGAGCCAGGCAAATTGAGCCTCAAATGAGGAAAGGCATATCTGTGGAAGTGGTAATAATTTTCAAGTCATCTCGATCTGGCTTGGTATGGCAGAATTCATTAGCGCAGATTAGCAGTATGTGTACAAAGTAAATGAGATATCTAATAGCAAACGTGGAGGTCCAGAGACTGTTCATTTCCTCCACCCCATGTGAAGGATGGTGTTAAGAGGTGATTCTATATATATTTATATATTTTGACATTCTCTCTTAAGTATAGATTTGACTCTGCGCTTCCCAAACACTCAGCCAGACTAAACACATTCCTTCCTATCCACCTCCTGCCTGCCCCAGCCTTGTGACAGATGCTATTTTGAACTGCAGGAAGGTGAAGAAGATGAACTTAAAAAATCTGATTTTGTTGTGTTACACTGATGCAGAGGAACGCTGTTATTTTGCCAAAGCACGAAGAAAGCTAATTATGTGTGTAAGTAGAAGGTTGTGGGGGGTAAAAAAAAAAAAGATTACCAGGAATAATTTGCTGATATAATTACACCAAAATTGGGTACACACAATCGTAAAATACATGTATTGCTTGACCTGGGTTAGCCAGTGAAATAAATCCTCCTTCTATAGCCTTTGTTAATTTGTTTTTATCATCTCCAAGTGGTGTTTGTGCAGGCAGTTCAATTTGCATGTGTAATTCCACTGTGCAAATTGACAACAAGTTGATAATTCCAGGAAATAGGCTGGTTGTGGGTCCCTGCTATCTTCCCAAGCCTATTCATTTTGAGGAAGCGCTGAGGCATGAAACTCATACATCAACTATTTCCTGACAACGCTGAGGCTTATTGTCCCCTAAAATGTCATTACAGCCATTATTTATGAAGCTAATTCATTTATTAAACCATATTTACTCTGACAAAATGTGTCACATTCTATCCGTATCCCCCTGCCTCGCTCTGAACAATGCCTTTCAATGGGTCGCGTATAGAGGGGAAAAAATACAACCCACAACGCTTTAGATGTTTGCTTTAACCATACAGTGGTATAGACAGGTAGACAATATTGTATATACACACGCCATTGATTGTTGCACTCTATTATATTTACTAAGAGAAGGGGAAGGGTACACTTTGTAAATAGGACAAACTGCATGTTAACCATGTTGTATATTGTGTCTTCAATGAAACCCCTTTAAACCCCCCAAAAAAAACACAACTTCTTAGCCAACATAACCTTACTTTGGAAACCATACTGTCAAAGTATGGGTGAGGAAGTTACTTTTTAACCGCATAGCCGTTGAGATATCAGATGCTAAACGCTTGTGTAGCCCTCTGGCCTGCTGTAGCGGCCTTATGGATCTATCAGCGTGTCCCAGCACCCTCCCTGACGGGTGGATCATTTCCCATTGTGTGACATGTAGTAACACATCATGCATTCTAATGTTACACCCTCTCTCTGGGGGTTCCGTCACATCATTTATATAGAATTCTCTTTATTTCTCTACTTCATCACCTGTCACACACACACAAAAAAAACACTGGCCACAGCAGCCTTAATGACAAGCTTTGTTTGAACTGGTTAACAATATTCATTTGGAGGCTGTGACGTTTTAATTAATACGAGGTGTTAACTGCCACGAGGGCAAGCGGTTTGCGTGTGAGACGGTGAGCAGGGATGGGGCGCAGTAAAGATAAGAATGAAGCACTTAGGCCCACTGTGAAAAGCCTGTAAAACGGGAGGGATCAATGGCGAAGGAGGGAGTCAATAGTCACCATGGGCTGGATTTCTGGATGCCAACAACACTAATATACGTCTTCAGTATTTCTGTCAAGATCTCTTCTTTGCCGAAGTATTTAAATCATTGATACACAGCGTGGCTTTCGCTGAATATGTGCATTTTACTTGAAAGCGGCAGGATGCTGAGAGTAAGAATTTGAAAGGCTGCACATTGCAAGGGAACTGGTGCAGGGTAGGGATCGGGTCGGGCGGGGGTGAGGGAGGGCTTGTGGTTGGAATTAGGTAACTTTGAAGCAGTCCATTGAACAGCAATAAGCTTTAAAGGCTTAGCGAGCATAAACACATTAAACTGATGAGATTCATCAGCACTCTTGTGTCAAATCCGTTGTGCCTACCGGCTGAGGCGAACAATGGTACGTTTCAGACTGACGTTTCACTTCTGCACTGAGACAAACCAGTGCTCTGTTTTGCTGGCTGATACAAAGATATAAAAAGTTCCACCTCTACCCAGCTCTGCTAACCAACCTGGTTCAGCAGCTTCCATACACAGTACACCTATCTGATATCAACGGCGAGTTACATTTTCACAACCATTTGAATCACTCACAGTTCAGTTTCCGGTCAAGGTAGAAATAGTATGTCATGAACGCCTGAGTTCAGTTATCACAAGTTAAAACAGAGCCCTGTCTTGATTTCCATCCTCCCCATCACTGTCTGTGTCCCATCACTGTGAGTGTCATTGAAGGAAGAACTAGGCTAAACACTCGGAACAGCAGACGTTTTCGAGTAAGTTCACCCTATTTGATGTTTAATTGGGCTAATCTCTGAGCTGCACAGCTGGTGCTCTATGACCTGATAAAAATAATAATACATTTAGATGGAAATATTTCTTCAGTGGAGGAGGGGCGGTGTGGGGGTGGGGGGGAGAGGGACTTTAAACTTTATTTCACCATTTATCTGTTGTCTCATTCCTTTCTAAATCAGCCACAGTGGCCTCTTTCCCTTTTGGCTAGCATAACTGCAGGCCACCAGATTGGCATGAAATGAGCTCTATTTGAATCTTTACATGCTCCAATCAGATGAGCTGAGATTTAATCACGGCTGGCCTGCTCTACTGGAGTCAGAGCCCTCAGATGAGGCCGACTACATATTCATAGGTTGGCTTGCACGGTTGATTACCACAGCATAGATGGAAGGTACATCCCTTCTACTCTTTATTCTTATTTCAATTTTAACTGGGTGGAAATCGAGTTTGAATAGTTCATATGAATCCCCCCACTTACCCTCTGTGTCGAGAAATAAGGTATATATATACCTTCAGGTGTTCAGGAAGTATATGTTCATATTTTGATGCTGTACGTTCATTTGAATAGTTTATGATGCGGCCATGTATAAAATTGCACAATGTGTTATTTTCCGGCTGGGTAGTGTATCATTAACACCGTACACAATGCTAAATGTTGCAGATAATTTTTGTGTATGGCCTTGCAGTCATTCATTAACGTCCCTGACATAGAACAATTCCTTGGGAAATAAAGGAGAATATTGCCTGATGAATTAATTTGGCTGATAACATCTTGCATATGAAGCTTAAATGCCATTTCAAATTACATGCATGCACTGAGGAACTTTCAACTTCAATTTGCATAAGGGGAGCACAAAAAATCATCTGTATCTTAATTTGCAGAGTCTTCCTCATCTGATGCAACATAAATTGTATAAGAAATCACACATTACATGGTAGTTAAAGGAATACAACATTAACCATCAGACAATTCTACATTTACCAGAATTATTTGAATTTTGAAATGCAGGAACAATTTGACATAGTTTATTATTATTACAAACAGTGTATTGAGCTGAACAGATGATTTGTTTGAAGTATAAGTGCCCCCCTCTGACCTCAATGATAATGCACTCTTACTTTTTGAACTATGCTGACGAGTACAGCTAGTACATTACTAAGAATGAATTGACAATTTCTATGAAAAGAGGAAGCCATTTGTTAGTTTCTGTTGTGGTTGTTTGCCTGTAACATTTCCTCTAACAGGGCTAGCCTCCACTGTTTCTCAACACTCAAAATACGCGGTTATATAAACTGCACATTATAAGGCTCACATATTTGGTGTTCTCCACCGCGCTGTGGACTCATTGCTTGTTGACGACGTGTTTCTTTGTTTGTCTGTGAGTGAGTCTGTGGATAATATACCTGTTTCACTCCTTTCTTCATCCCTCTCTGAATAGATCGCCTTGCTAATTTGAATCATCTGCAACCTCTGGGCTCACAGCTAAGCTCTGCATCACAACATCACGTGGCAGCATATAGGATGAGAGACTCCTGATTGTGGAAATCTCCTTCTCCTGCTCCTTCTTCTTCTTCTTCAGAGAGAAAGAAGAAGAGGAGGTGGGGTGTGTGTGTGTGTGTGTGAGGGTGGAGGGATAGGAAGGAATGCATAGCCTTCCTCATTACACTGCTGTCATTTACTCTTCATACCCCGTACTCTTTAGTGGCATTAAGACGGGATGTAAATTTGACAGTTAACGCTGTTAGAAAATGGCTAGTTCAAGAAGGGCAGGAATTAGAGATGGGCATTAGGCGCTGATAAGCCCCTCGCCTCTGCCGCGGCGGCTGCTTAACATTCATGGGAAAGCCATCATCAAACAACGTTATCACAGCTCTGTTGACGGCTGAGGAACATCATCACTATGATAATTTTTTTTTTTATAGCTGTGAGCCAAAAAAGCACCCTTTTATTTCAGCGGGTTTGTTAATGAGATAGGAGGCTTGTTGGTATGGGCAAATGCAAACTTACCACCTCTCCAGAGTTTGTTTGAGCCCCCCCACCAGCACCACCACCACTACTACTACTACTACTACCACCACCACTACCAGTACCTCGCTATCCCCCTTCGTCACCCACCCACTCCACAACGTCTCACCCCACCCATCCACCCACCTCCACCTCAGCACACACACAGGAACGCACTGCACTGTTTAATGTTGTGATGGTGGCGGGTGATGATGGGGTGTTTTTATGTACTCCTTTCAAAGTGCTCTGTGTACATTGCTGAAGGAGAGCCTTAATGTGTACCTTTGCAGATCACTCACTCAAAGGCAGGAAAACATAGCTATTTCAACACACGCCCTCTCTAACCCTGCCTCGTAGCTGGCACCTGTCAGTCAGCAGGGATGTGTTTACTGATCTGAGTAGAAGTGGTGTATTGATAGCACTTCAATAGAGCAAAATCTCCTGTTCAGCATCCTGCGCCTAGTTCATTATGAGGGAGGAAAGGTTAATTTAAACATTCAGCACTTTGGATCTCGGCGACGTGGGCACTGAAACACATTTTAAATATGTGCTTTACAAGTTTAAATGTGCATTGTTTCTCGGGTACTTTGTCCACATCAGACGGTCAGAGATAAAATGTTTTTTCACAGTGCAATATTACTAATATAACGATGAAGACAACAAAGTATAACTGCCAAGACAAAGCTATACTTTCTTCTGATTCACCACTGTGTCACACTGTGTCTGACACCGTGTATTATCATTCTTATTCTTATTATTTTATTATTATTATTATAAATATAGGAACATATAAGGTTATAGGCTACTATACTATGCAAACATAGGCAAGCATGACAAAACCCTCAAGGTGAACTAATGGCGATGCTTATAAGCTTTGCTCAAAGATAGTCTGTTACCACTAAATTATAATAGGCCATAACAGTCATGCCATACATAGTGGGTCTATCAACAATCCTACCCTAGCCTTCCCTCCAAAAAAATACTTTTTAATAGATATAAGCCTATTAAAGGGGAAAATAATTATTTGTATGATTTTCCGTAGTATATATTCATTCTGTGACGTTAGTTTTTTGCTGTTTTTCTTACTTACTTAAAACAATGGTAAGACCATGTGTGGTAAGAAAACTCTGCATTGAAAAAATACCATGACCTCCCTACTGTCAACCTTTCTTTCTTTCTTTCTATCTATCTTTCTTTCTTTTGTTTATTGCTTTCTTTCTTTCTTTAAACAACCAAGAAGATGGCTTGAAGCTCTGGTACTCGGAAACGCTATTTCCCTGCAAATGTGCAATTATAGTCACATATTAGACAAAAGTATGTACTTATTGGGATTGCTTCAAATAACATTTGTTTAGCAGCTACAATATTTCAAGAGGAAACAACAATTATGACAATATCAATTACTGGTATGTTGTTTTTTTCTTCAGTTGTATGGTTTATTATTTAATTACATTGATGTGCCCTGAAAAATTCACCCTAATTATTGGATATGAAGCTTTAAAACTGCATTGGATGAATACCTTATTTGGCACTGTCAAAATTCGTTAGCTGTAGCAAGGCTATTGATGCATAATTTATGGATTTCTAATTAGAAGGTTTAATTAAACCAATACTGTTTTTTTAAGTTTTCTTTTTTAGGTGTACGGGTTCAGCAGAACCAAATCAGTCATTCAGTATAATAACTGACGCCACATGAAAGAAATGAAGTAGGAGAAAACAAAGAGTATTGAAGCTAACGAAGTGCATTACACACTTATTAAATCCATTTCCACTTCCCCTCACGGACCTGTCCGAAAAACACATTTAAATTGTCATTGTACTCCAAGGTAGAATATGTGGACTTTTTTCTCGTGTTAACTTTGAAGTAAGCAGGGGAAAACGTATAGGTAGAGTGGGAGGCATCAAATAATCAGTAACTTCAAAACGCATGCTAACCACTTAGCACTCCCAGAGCTAATGTCCTGGAGACATTCAGGATGGAAATTATTCAAACTCATTTAGAGGCGGCAAATTGGTCTAAGTTCAATCAGAAAACAGGCTGACACTGAACAAGAAGTGCAGCCTAATTATACTTGTTTGTCAAATGAAAATTTCATTTGGGCCGAAATGAAACCTTCGAGCAACTTCTTTTAAGGTGAGCTCCTAGTTGTATTATCAGCTAAATGCAGTAAAATCCATAATCATGTGATGATAATGAAAATGGAGCCAATGTTAACATTCAGGCTTCCATTGCCCCGGGCGACTGGTGATAAAAATTAAGTACCATAGTCCTCTGCCAGGCACGCTGACACCCGGGCTGGTCTTTAGCCTCTTAGATGCGTTTTTGCATTTTAAAAACTTTATCAAAGCACTGTTGCAATGTGGAAAATGTCAACGTGAAATGCACTGAAGGCAAATTGGAATTTCATTAATAGTGAAATTATTGCTTTTGACTGATGTATTACTATGCTTGTTAGGAGCCGGAGAGTGGAACGCCCGTCTGTCTGGTCTGGCTGTTTGCTGAAAGTTACGAATCAGCTTTCCAACTGCAAGGAAGTGGAATTCATAAGTAAGTGGGGAATATCTGTTTATAAACATTTATAGATTATACATGGGCACTATCTTTCTCATTTGAAATCAAAGTAATAGAATATATATACAGCCTAATAGTATAAAACAGATATACAATAAAGCTATTTTGTGTAAGATTAGGCTATACAACAATATAAGCACCATGTGTTATACCATCCCCTGATTAAATGAGATGCTCCTTTTATCTGAATAGCCGTTTTTAAAATATCAAGAATATCTACTGATTATAATTGTATCTAATCTAAATTAGTAGGCCTACCTGGTAGGCTTTAGACACAGGATTTCAGACCTACGGATATCAATAAGGTATCAGTTTATTTGAACCTGCGTTCATTCATGAGCCTAGCAGTTTATTGATTTACCATGTAATCCTCCAAGTGTCAGTGCTGTAACTGATTCAGTTGAGAATTGTTGTGACACCAGGAGATTTAGGAAGGCTATTCCTGTGGGGGCGTGGGGTAATTCACTGACTGCAAGTAGACTCAAATGGTTAATTCAATTAAGTTTTCTTTAAGTAAATAGTATAAGTTAATGTTGAACATTAACCTGTACCGGCCTACTGGTTCACAGGAAAACTCATATTCATATTTTTTAAAGATTTTAATATAATTGTTTATCAGTCAAATGTGTGTCAAATGGCTTTCATTTGCAGATGTATAAGGACAGTTATTTTAGTCATGAAGAATTTGGATACCATGAGCCTAGGTTGTCTCTTGCTTTTGTAGTCTTTTTTGGTGCATACTTTCAACATGTACATTTTGTTAAAAAATATATTCAAACCAATGCCTGAGGTCTGCATTGGATGGGAATTACTGTGTTTTAATTGGATCAAAGAATGGTAGTGAGTTTTTTGAAGTGATATTTTACTTCGCAATTACAGAATGTTGTAAATAATTATTAACCAAAGTTTAATAATTATTAACCTAATGGTGAATTCCCAGGTTCAGCCTCAATTAAAAAGCCCTCTTCCGTATTGTGACTGAACCATTTTGATTTTCCAATTAGGACCCAAAGAGCTGCACATGAGTAAAATCAGCTAGCAAGAAAACCACATGACAAGGTTTTATTGTCTGGACTTCGACTAATGGTGTGAATGTATTCAACAACATGTAGGTGTTTGCCTTGTCCGGCAGTTTGCGAGAAAAGAATTAAAAATAAATCCAATTAAAGTCACCTTAATGTGTAAAGGTCAACCCACATCCGTCAAAAGCAACACCAGTAACTATTCGTTTCTTTGAGATTTGTAGTTTCAAACCAGTGTAATTATCTGCAACTGTACACATGTAATTGCACAATAACTCCCTCACTTCCTGTTGGGTATTATTTTCTGCCAGTCTACTATCCATGGATGTATAGGTACTACATGGATGTATAATGAGTAGGTACTACTACCTACTGTCTAGTACAAGAAGGCTAACAGCTCAATGGTCATCCAATCTCATTTTATTTTGATGGTTTAATTTGCGTTCAGAGAAACCAATTAACAAATTAATAGCTATTAACAGTCAATATTTTACCACGGAAAGTCCTCATCACAAGCAGCTTTATTCCTTTAGTGACACTTTAAATCGTAATGAGCTCACTTTTTTTTAAGCAGCCTCTTTGTTAACTGTAGAGTATAAAAATCTGCCTTATTTTGGAAAGAAATAAATCCTTGTTAATTATTAAGATCATCAGAGTTTAAACTTCTCATTTTTGGGTCATTTTCCTTGGTTTTATTAAAGCAGTAAGGCTTTCAAGGAAATGCTTTATGAGGATGAGGAGCAGAAAGAATGATTGCCAGCTTTTGTTTATTTTTTTTATAGGATTGCCATTAAGTGGTTGAATCCAAATATAACCACGTTACTTTGTCTGGCCATAGCTTTCGGTTGGTCAATGACGACAACCTGGTGTGTAATGGTGCTTTGTCCATGTCTACTAGACGCGCAAACTGTATTTATCCCTTTTGTGGCATATACATGAAAGTAGGCCTACTGTTTGCAATTTATAATAATATTATAATAGAATGTGCTTCAGGTGAGCTCATGGCAGATACAACAAACTATTAAATATAAATTCCCTAAATTAATGTTTCAGTTTCAACTTCTAGATACAAGCATAGTAACCATACACAGTCAGTTACATTCTGTAGTTCTGTAGATCGATACACTTGACTTTGAGATAAATGTCTGAAAGTATTTCAGAGTGAAACAGCCCCATAACCCATCACTTGTCTAATTAAAATCAAGATGCATTTAGACATTAAAGACAAGTCAGATATCTGCCACCTGGTATACCAGCTTTAGGCTTTCTATAATTTAAAGGACTTTCAAATCACACAATGTTGTCACTCTTCTCATCTAGTTTAATGACACTATTAATTGGATTTGTAATGATGTTTTAAGCAAACTTATTTCAACACACATCTCCCAGGAAATGGCCTCTGTGATAACAATGAGCGGCGCATGCTTGGCATACTGTTAGCTGCAGCTGGGGAACATTTGCAGTGAAGCTCTGACCTCTGGTGGTTATACTCAGAATTGTAACTAAAAAAGTTGGACCGTTTTGGCAAGTGTGCTCTCCACAAACTTTCTGTTGGTTCTGTTACTTAAATAATGTTTGATTGTATTAATATGTTGCAAACACAAGCCTTCAAAGCTGTAATTTTTTACTCCATGAGGTATGTAGGCTAATAACTAAACCATGACACTAAGGAACATAAAGTCAAATTAAGGAAACATTAGCTTCTCACAAAATACCCCCAAAACAAAGTTGACAACAAAGCTGAAAATCATCCTGCAAATATATGAAATAAGTAAATAGTTAATGATTAATTTGTTAATAATTATTCAACCGTAATCAATTATTATAAATGTAAAAAAAAAGAAAAAGGATTGTAGTTTAAAATAAGTTGTGAAAGTTATTTATGGTTTGTTAAGCAAAAAAAGCAATTATTATTTCTTCTCTATTAAACTACCATTTATGTTACCTAATCTACACTGACAAACCTGTAAAATCTTACTTTCTTCATCAGATTTAAATTTACAGACAATGTATAATAATAATAGTTATTAATTGATAATAACAACTACTACCACTTATAAATAATAATAATAATAATAATAATAATAATAATAATCCTTATTATCATCATCATCATCATCATCATCATAACCTAATAGAAAAAATTAAGTTTCATTAAAAAGTATGTAGTTGCCCACGGAGGGCACATACAGTTGCAAAATGTGCATATCTGCAGAGAAGTAAGGTGGAACTTCATGAATTACCGCTGGTGCAGTTTTATCTGATGAATCTCTCAGTCCAATGAATCCTAATGGATCAGGAATCTCTCACATTTACCCAACAATGAGGGTATAGTGAGCAAACTTTCTCTCCAGAATGAAACTATTATCTCCAACTAGACATGCACAGGGTGCAAGTTTAATAAATAAAGACACGGTTATCTGTTGGCTGGTGTGATTGCTGCATCCAAAATGAGTGTCTTATCGTGTTGAAGGGTTTTCAGCTCAGCAGAGACAGTAGATGAAAGCTAAAAATCATCTTTAAATACTAGTTAAAGATTGTGGTGCGATATGTTGTTCCAAAACAGTTTTGATCAATGAAGCATGCATTCAACATATTGCCTATTTAGATACATAGGATTAGGCCTAATTGAACTGGCCCCTTATCAACAAGGTAATGACTTGTTTAAACTGTACACGATTATGTGTACATATACAGTGTATATGCTTAATGTAGCCTACATTTCACAGACTTTGTAAAAATTATAAAATATCTGAACGATATTAGATGTCATACTTCCAACAAAATGATTAAATGATATCAGTGATAACTAGGCCTACATTTGAATCATTTGAATGCTCTTCATTGAAAGCTCATCTTCTTCCTTTCAGCTAATATCAATATCGTTCCATTATTAAAAAATAAATAAACAATAGCAGCAATCCATTACAAAGCATTTAAGGAATCACACCTGGATATATCATCATTGGCCAAATAGCTGAAATCGCATCCTTAAGAGACAGATTAATCTGTGGGCCACTTGCTACTGAGTACGTAAACACCTCAGCCTCTTTGCCTGAAAGCCTCTGAATTGAAACCTTCTTTGCTCCCGAACCACAAAGCCGATCAGATGGCCGCCTCCACAGAGGAAAATGTCAGCGGTATTTTCCTCTTTGCTAGTCGACACGATGCTTGTTTAATAGTAATTGGAATCTTATCCCGCTGTTTGCTCATCATTTCCCTCGCCTAGTTATTCCACACCTAAACTCCATTTAAGTTTTTTAATAACATTTTAGAATAGTTCCCATTCAGGTAAACAGAATCTGATTACCTTGATGGATTGAAAATGTATGTCTGATGGTGGTTTATTTGATTTATTTATTCAAGAGGCTTCAAATGGAACCACTTAAACTGAGGCAAACACCAGCACAGGAATATGATAATAGTTTAGGGAACAAGGCTGTTTTGATCTATATTGTTAGCTTTCGCAATACACTATTCCTGTGGCAGAGGACAGTAAATGAAAAGGCTGTTGGATGTATGTGAGATTATTTGTGGTGATTTTAAAAGAAAAATACATTTACAGAAAAAAATGTATATTGCCATATCATATGAAGTGTTGGTTTAAGACTGTTCAAATATTGGTCTCTTGACATCCAGGTAACGTCTAGTAGGGAATCGTCTCACAGAGTGTTCCCTGGGGCTTGATTTGACCGGGGATATTGGGGGAAAAAAATACAACAATACCCGTATGCCCTATGCCAGACGCTGAAGATCAGGAGTCCAGAACTATTCTCTGATAGTTTTAGATTTCTCTCCCTCCATAAGCCTCTCATTGTGTTGAGGGAGCTACTTTGCACAGGGGCCAGCCAGCTGCTTACAAAATGAGGTGATAGTGTTTCCCTATCAACTGTAAATTTCAATAATTTGTCAGCAGGGCCTCTCACTGTCAGTTTTTATCATATTATCAATGACCACTCAATTTTCCTCCGCACTCGGCCCCGAATGCCGACCCCCAGGCCTATTACAGCCCTGTAATGAAGTGCAATGGAGTGGTAATTGGTCCACATTATACCAGATCAGGTAACATTAGACTTATTTTCTTATCACAATGAGCCCTGCCGGTGACTCCCAATGAGAAACCAAACACAGTTCCTTTTCTTATGCAGGCTATCATCCAAATAACATTTCAGCCAGGGAGCCCTTTACCGTTTGCAGTTTACCATTTCATGGTTGCTCTCTGTTTCCCCAAGATCTTTGCTTTGTATTTTCTCGATTTCCTCCTTGGGGTAAGAAAGTCCCCAAAATGTCCTCGGCGGAGCTGCTGCAGATATGAGGTGAAGGTTTCCTGGGTTGGGGAAAGTACAGTAAGGTAGCCGGGAAACGTGAGAGCGGTGGCGGTAACATGAGAGGTACTGTACCGTGCAGTTTTCTTCTGACTCTTGTGTGGAGCTGTTATTACGGCTATAGAGCAGGGAGTGGAAACCTGCCTTTAGCTTTTCCTCCAAAGACTACCTGCTGCCAGGCCGGCTTGGACTGCTGCGTTTTCATGGGACTTGAGATGATGAAAGCCATTTTTCCAGCTGAGAAAAAAGAAGCAGACACTACCACACATTTATTTAATTTTACATGAATTGTGGAAATCAATATGGATTTTCACTCCTCCAAATCATGACATTTACTTTAGTATCAACCACTGGAAAGTTTCATCTTATAGTACTTTTATCAATGTGCTATATTATAATATTATTTATTTATTTTGGGTACAAAAGTGTCTCCGTGAAACTTGTTTTATGTTGACGGTAATTTAACAAAAAATACAGGGCATGTGAACATAATTGCAATACTTACTAAATATGAAATATCCATTGAATTGAGTGCAATATGGGTCCCAATATACCATACTGCAAGAGGATTGAAGTCTGACGTTATCTCACATTGAGGCCAAAGAAGAAAGGACTTATTTCTACGTATTAGCTGATGATTCAGGAGCGGTCAACTCTCGGTTCTCCTCCCCATGTGGCTCTGTGGTCTTTATCATGGCAGGGCTGGGTGGGGGGTCGGGTGGGGGGCTATGGCTTCTATTGTGGCCAAAGAGAAACCTGAAGAGCGCGCTGCACAAAGTGTCCCACTCCATCATGTTCTCCGGTGAACTTTTGTTGCTCTGCTGAGCGAGGCCCGGCCAGATCCTAGCCTCGCTCCTCTGAACCACCACACACACGCCGCCTGCCAGGGTCAAGCTATGTGCCGCACAAACATACACACACGCACACACACATACACACACACGCACACACACATACACACACGCACACACACAAGCACACACACATATAGGCACACACACGCAGGCATGCACACACACGCACACACGCAGGCACACACACATGCATGCACACACACACGCAGGCACACTCGCAAGCACACACTAATACACGCACACACAAACTCAGACACATGCATGCACGTGAACACACACACACAAACACACACACACGCACGTACACACACATGCACACAAGCACACGCGCATGCACAGAAACACACACAATCCCAGACACACGCACATGCACACACACACACATAAACACATGCATGCAGAACAAATGCACACACACGCATATGCACACAGGCACACACACATACACACACACGCGCGTGGACTACAAGGCAGGATATTGGATAACAAGGTTAAAATATAGGAGCAAACTATTCTCTTATTAAACTCAGACTGTGGGGATTTGACTTGAGCCACCTAATAGATAGTGGTTTCAAGGGAGCCCAAACTAAAGGTAACCGCCCGGTCATGCTTATAGTAGCTAATGGTGGACTTAGAAGAAATTAGGGGATTCTTTTTTTGGCAGGAAATTGTGCTTAAAGACGGGTCATGGATCACTCGGCGCTTCACAGGCCGTTTCAGAAGTCGGAAAGTGAACTTTTGTTGTTACCATAACAGGGCCCATGGTGGATGGAGGATAAGGCGGGCTGAGGGGGGAAAATGAAACACTTATTTGACTGTAAGTGATTTTAATAGAAATATAATAATTCAAAGTCTGTGGACTCCCTATGATATTGGAACCATGAAATATCAGAATCCAAAGACTGGCCTACAGGGACCTAATGGGGCAATGTCCCAACATCAGCTGAATATATAGTTATAGATAACTCACATGTGTTCGAAGCTCTACTTGAGAATTCTGAGTCCATTCCTCAACAAGAAACAGGTCTAAAATAGCTCCCCCGCCCCAATAACTGGTTTTCTTTCCATATAATTTGAACTCTGTAATTACAAAGACATTTGTCATCAGAGGGCCATTTTCCATTCTTCGTGTGACCAGCGAGGGCTCATTGGAACATGAGTTTTAGTGATGTGACATAGTGGCACCATTTGATACAAATGGACCAGTCAGGGTCCATTCCATTCACTGACTCCATTAATTATTAGTCGCCACTTAAGGCTATTTTCTAACCTAGAAACAGCTTTTTATTTGAGATTGTGAATCAAAATGTGTTTTTACAAGGTATGTATTAAAATGATAAATGTTTCACAGTTCACATTACTGGGAGGTGGGAGGTAGTCCAAGCAGACAAATTATTCAAATTCTGCCAAATGGATAGTTCAGAATAAACAGTTAAATACACATAATGGACAGTTTTTGTCTGGGTTTACCGTACTAATTGCCTTGACTGGACTGAAGAATCCATGTTAGCCTACTTGGCATTTGGCCAAGTAACTTTCCATTAAGTGGTATCAATACAACAATGCAACTTCATAGCTAGATACAATTGATGACAATTTTAAGCATTTATGACCGCCCACACCTAGTCTGGCCTTGTTGAACCACACAGTCATTGAGCAAGGCACCCTCTGTTCATTGGCGTGTTTATTTTTCAACTGAGGACAAATTTAGCGGTCGTCCATTTTTCATTTGATTACATGCTGCCCTCTAGTGGTAGGATATGTAAAGTGTCCATTGCTATAGGGAACACGTGTAAAGGTGCGTTCACACCAAAAAAGAAGGGGCGGCGCGAATCCATACAAAGTCAATGCAAAGATGCGTTTCGAGGCGAATTTTCCGCCAGAAAAACCTGCGGCGCGAATTGATGATTGGCGCGGTGCGAACACCCTGGTTCACGCGAATTATACTCGCGCGAACAACCTAGTTCACGCGGATTTACTCGCGCGAACACTCCGCTCGAGTTGAAATATAATATAACTTTGCCGCGAATTTCGCCTGATGCTTGGTCGTGACAGCCAATCAGCGTTCACTCCCTGAAATCCAGACTAAACT
>JAOPJO010000043.1:1432745-1444972 GCA_027123675.1 Molva macrophthalma | reverse complement strand
GTGTGTGTGTGTGTGTGTGTGTGTGTGTGTGTGTGTGTGTGTGTGTGTGTGTGTGTGTGTGTGTGTGTCAGAGTGTGGTTGTGTGAATTAAAGACACTATAAAGACAGTATGAAACAAATTAGCTTTTTAGCTTCTTTTTTTTTACCTGGACAGCATATTTGCTCTAGGGTCAGGGTAATGCAGTGGCGATGGGAGTGTTTGATTCCCGACCGAAAGGTTCTGGATACCCTGTCTAACCTGCTCCTCAAAGACCCGTATCACAATGTACTTTAAAAGGGGACCCATCCCACTCCGCTATTCCGCAACATCGACTCTGTTTTCCGCGCCGGAAAAATCCCGCAAAAGGTTGAACCGATGACATCATTGGTCCGGTATTTGCGTTCTCTGTCGTTTCGATTTGGAACATCGACGTCCAACTCTTTCATGGGAACGGCTTTGATGTCTGAGCATGAAGCAGCCCTCTCTTATATCGGAACACAGAATAGCATGACGTTTCACCTTTAAGTCACTTTTGATGAGAGCATCAGCTGAACGGCTGGACGGTGAATAGTAAAACCAGAACGAAGCAGGAATAATAGCCGTGTAGGCGGGGCGGGCCGAGCATTCGTACCAGGGAGCATTATTGAATACACCAGTCGGGGCTATTCTCTAAATCAAATCCACAAGGATCAATAATCTTCCTTGTCCCCGTCCCTCAAAGGCTTCGACTGGTGCCTTAATATCCTGTTTTGCTTGGAAATGCGTCACGCAGAGGAAGCTAGACGCTCGTTTTGTTTTGCAGCCTCGGAGCGAGGCCGTGTGTGTGTGTGTGTGTGTGTGTGTGTTTGTGTTTGTGTGTGAGTTTCTTTGTGTGTGTTTGTGCGTGTGTGTCTGCATGTGTGTTTATGTGTGTGTATGTGCGTGTGTGTGTGTTTGTGTGCGTGTGTGAGTTTCTTTGTGTGTGAGTTTCTTTGTGTGTTTGTGTGTTTCAGTGTGTTTGTGTGTGTCTGTGTCTGCATGTGTGTTTATGTGTGTGGATGTGTGTTTGTGTGCGTGTGTGTCTTAGTGCACATGTGTTTCAGTGGAGTGTCTGTGTCTGTGTGGGTGTGTGTCTGCATGTGTGTGTGTCTGTACATCTGAGTGTTTTTGAGTATGTGTTTGTATGCGTATTTGTGTGTGCGTGCGTGTGCACATCTGTCTGTGCGTATGAGTATGTGAATGCATTTGTGTGCGTGGTTGTGTGCATGCATGTTTTTGGTCTGTGTGTGTGTGAGTGTACATGAGTACGTGTGTGTGTGTGTGTGTGTTTGCTTTTGTCTGGGAGTTTGTGAGTGTGCATGTGTGTCTGTGTGTGTGTCCGTGTGTGTGTGGCGAGTGTGAATGAGTATGTGTGTGTGTGTGTGTGTGACGAGCGTGCATGAGTATGTGTGTCTGTGTGCGTTTCTCTGGGAGTTTGTGAGTGTGTGTGCGTGTGTCTGCATGTGTGTGTGTGTGGGGTAGAAGGATGGACAGTAATTGTGAATTGTCTTGACTGGTTTTAGGGGCAACAACAGTGCTAAATCTAAACAGCCTCCTTTCTCTATTGCTGTGTTGACTCACATCCTGCATTGTCAGCACCAGGTAACAGGTGACGCAAGTAAATAAGTCAGTAAATCACCGTCCATTCAGATGAGTTTCTCCCATTTGTACTTACCTGTCGCACAATAGGTGGAAAATGTGCTTTGCTGCAGTGCACACAAAAAAGCATTGGAACAGCAACAACAAACACGACAATACATTACCGGCAACAAAAGGAAAGCGACTCTTGCAGGATAGTTTGACTCCACTCTCACAATCGTCCTCCTTTCTCCCGTCTCTCTCTCTCTCTCTTGGCCACGACCCCTTCGGGGCCTGCCAAACAAGATGGACGCCACCAAACTTTCCACAACCTTTCATACGTCTCCTGGCTGGCGAGTAAGACGGTAGTCAGTCAGGAGACGTTCAAAGCCGTTTGGAAAGTTGTGCAAACGACAAAGACGTGTGGTGTGTTCAAGTTTCATTCACCGTGAAAGAGACGAGGGAAGGACGCAAAACGATGACACTTGAGCTCGCTAATTAACCCCCCCTCCCCCCGGATAAAAACAATTGTAAAATGTGAGGGGGGGGGGGGCATCCATTTCGCAGGTCATCCGCATTGAAATACTCTTTTTTTTCTTTTAAATTTCCTCTGCAAGAGTGATTTATGGCTTTTATTTTATTTCTCCAGTTTCTCGTTCTACAGTGGCTCCCTCTCTCTTCTTATCTCTCTCTCTCTTCCATTCTCCCTCTGTCACTCTCTCTCTCTCCGTTTCCACACTCACACACACACACACACACACACACACACACACACACACACACACACACACACACAAATGCTCAAAGTGTGTGTGCCATGGGTAAATTGTCTGCCCAAATAAGGCACGTACTTCTCTCTCTCTCTCTCTCTCTCTCTCTCTCTACCGTCATTGTCGGGGGAGCCTGCCGGCTTTTCATTCGTCCAATTTGTGACGTGTGTGCGCGTTTGTAATGCACTGGCGCGCGCCAGCGTTTCACTTTCACCCGATGGAGTAAGTTTAGCCGAGTGTAACTTTATTAGTCGCGTACTGATGTCACCCACACACAGCAGTACAGGGGAGAAAATACCATCCACCATGCCCGTATGAAACAGATATGTGTGTGTTATATGGACGGTACGTACACACACACACACACACGCACCATTGTACTGATATCATAGACACACACACATGAAGCACATACATCATTTCTTCCATTATATCTGTATAATGGAACATTGGAACAGATTTATTTTGGCATGTGTACTCAAATAGACACAGATACACACACACACACACATATACACACACACATACACACACACACACACACACACACAATCTTACTGATGTCATAGATGAACACAAATGTGAGAAAATGAATCTGATTAACCACACCATCATGAACTGGATATGTGTGTGTGTGTGTTAGCGTGCACACTCATTTAGACAGCATGCACTCAAATACACGCGCATGCATTCTCATTGATGCATCATAGAAAAAAGCGCGGAAAAAGAGTGAGAAACTATACCAACATGGAACAGATGTGTGTTGGCATACCGTTTAATAAATAGACAGTGTACACACACACACACATTTTTTCGCACGGGGTGACTTTTTTTCTTCTAACTATTCCAACATGAAACCGAAGTGTCGCCCCACACACTCAAGAAGAAAGTACACCCACACACACACACACACACACACACACACACACACACACACACACACAAGCACACACACACACACACACACAGGTATTGTGGCCAGCTCAGGAATCCCTGCAGAGCACTCTAGTACCCATGGTGTTTACTGTTCTCCTCAATTATTGATTTGTTGTTTTCCTTTCTGTTATGGGAGACCACCACACTGGGAGGGGCGGGGGGGGGGAGAGAGAGAGAGAGAGAGAGAGAGAGAGAGAGACTGAGCCCTCCTCATACTAAGTGCAAAAGGACTGCTGTGGAACAGGGCCTGCCTTTCCTTCGACCTTGGCCCAAACGTTGGCGGTTGCCTGGGGCGGGGCCCCGGCCCCCCCCCCCCCCCCCGCCCGGGGCGGTGGGGGGGGGGGGGGGGGGGGGGCCCCCCAAAGTTAGTCAGTTCTGAGATAATTTCTTATCAGACTCTTGTCTTTATCTTGTCTACAACAATGCCAATACTATCCCAGTACTCCCAACCTGTCTGGCAACTCACTTTACCCCCTCCTCGCTGGCTAAAGGATGGCTTCCTTGGTCCCACTCTGCTCCCTCTCTTCCTAAAAAGGCCAGGGTTGAGCTGTGCTCCCACGGCGTGTTTATGGAACACCACGCACACACTGCTAACCGTCAAGCACACCGACGATGCAGGGCGCTGGGCCTCACGATTGGGGAGCTAGATAGCCAAATAGTGCATGGCTCATCTCTCAGCCAGCTGGTAGTTTAGTTTGAGAGGAGCCTTGGAAAGGCTGGCTTCAACAGAGCACAACAGCTGCCAAGACCACGCTGGTGCCACGCTTGTTTTGGTAATGGCATTACAGTGAGTAGCTGTGCAGTGACTCCGCCATGGGTGTTTTTTTGGGAGAGGTGTGCGGTGATATCATGTAGAAGCGGGGGTGGGTGTGTGTGTGTGCGTGTGTGTGCGTACGCAAGTGTGTCTCCCTGATGTGACGCTCACAGATGAGCGGAGAAGGAAGACTGAAAGGAACACAATCACAGTGGCCTCATATGGAACAATCAAATGTTCTATCATGACATATTGATATATTAGGATAATATTTGAAGCTGTGCACAAATGTATCACAATATTTGCTCATGAGGTCTAATTGAGTGGATAGAGTTGTATCGATGAATTGTCATATGCATGCCTTTGTGTGTAGCGTATTGTTTAAATCAGGCTTTCCCTAGGCATGTTACTGGGCAAAGGCAGTTAAATCAGTCCTCTCTATGGCGTATATCCTGGGAACTCTGATTGCATGAAATGCAAGCAGCTCACAGCCACTTGCTGGTGGCCTTCTTGTACCCTTCTGCATGCTCCACTGAGGCAGTTCTCATTAACATATTCTAGTCTCTCTGTCTCTTTCTCTCTATCTCTCCCATTACATACAAAGCTGAATAAGACAATCTGCCTTTAACGGCAAGACTGATGTAATTTTTGCTAAATAATGTGAGAAAGGACATGTTTCTGTCTCTAACAATCCTTCCATTGGCTAGTTAGAAAGCCCCAGAATACCCCTTCCCTTTAGCAGAAGAAGAAATCCAAAGGAGCTGCGTTATGAATATGGAAACTGCCTGAATTGCTGCTCAAGTAAAATTTCCCAGAGGACACTACTTGCACAAGTAGGCTACTTGATCAGGGTTTGTTGATGTACGCAAATTTTTTTTGTGTTGTACAATCATTAGGCCTATATAATATGGAAAATGGCGGTTGTACGGGTTTCTTGGTTGTTTTCCAGAGGCTCGTGTTTTTTCACTGGGCCAGATTCATCAAGGATACATGGACAATATTGTAACATTTTCATATTTTGAATATATTTGCTTTGAGATATATTGGCTTTTCTCTGGCTTGAATCCTAATGTGAAGACTGTTTGGCACATTTCAGATTTTTTCCCAATCTGCTTTCTCTTGAAATCAAAATATAAAACTAATGCCTTGTGTGCTTGAATTTCAATAGTGTTTATCCAACATGTTGCACAACAATATGGGCATTAGCAAACAAGCTTCAAATGCTTAGGTATGTTAATGTTCTCGCTGGTGTGTCTAAGTTCATAGAGACCGGCTGTAGAGGATATGGTTTCATCCTGTAACACAACCATAGGTGTGCCACTGCAAGCATATTTGGGCACGGACCAAACATGGGCCGTGCCCATATTTGGGCATGGCCTGCAGTTCCATCTATTTCATGCATTAATGCTGCTGGTGCGAGAGCAGAGCAGCCCCCCAGTGTAGGAGGAGAAACTGCAAGAATGACAAAAATCATCCATTATTTTTAATTGAAAGCAATGGGAAAAGAGTTTTACAGAGAGTTACGTTTTTTTCCTGGTGTTTATAAACAGGTGGTATTACATTACCTTCCCTGACTCACCTGTTCTAATGCAGTCCTTGTTCATAACAGGGCTCTCCAGAAGGGGGCAGCGTAGCAGCTAGTAAGTACTGCTTTATTCTACAATATTACTGTACTGTGGATTCTAAGAAACATGCTGGTTGGTACCACCATACTTTTTATGGTAGTGTTTTATATAGTTATAAGTTGTCGGATAGCATTCACTGACAACCGCTTTACCCTGTGTGACTTAAAGTAATGTAGCTTTTTTATCTTAATTATCAGCAATTATTATAAATAGAAAAATAGATGTATTTTTCTATATTATTAATGTATTATTAATGCTTTTATTCTTGTCTTTATTAAACACAGTAAGACATATTGCTAAAGAAGCATCCTTCAACAGCTGTGCATTCAAATTGCAAGTGTGTCAAAGTGTATTAAGTGTGTTTCTTCATGTATTTGTAATAAGTCTCACCGGGTCGGCGGGCGGTGTCCTCCGTTAGGATCACGCCCCGGTCCACCATGAAAGGCTCTCCTGACCTGATTCCAGCTGCAGGTGAGCCTCGGCTCTGCTCCACCTCATCTATCTTTCAGCAGCACCCATAGGCGCCCTGAACACCCTAGCTTTCTTTAAAACAACATATTTGGTGACAACCTGTCGTCGCTCTACAAGCAAACTGCTTTGAGAATATAACAGTGGATATTGTAAAGCCACCGTCGCTGTCCCAACTTTCAACGGTGTCTCGCTGTGATCGGCGCTGATGGGTTTTCCTTTCAGCGGCGCACATTAATGACATCCTTGGGCGGGTGGCCTGCTTTTGATGTGTAAAAGTTTCTATTTTGGTCTTTCGGGGCCAGATCACATAGGAAACCCCTGTGAGGCCATCGACTCATCCTGTGTTTAAACTGACAACGTGGGCTTCGAGAACCGATTCCCACCACCTTTTTTTTATATTTCCATTCTCCTCCTCCTCGTCCTGGTGTTTCAGAGCTGGACCCCAGAAGAGTGTGCAAAGGCAAAGGAGTAGTGACCTTACGGGCCACGCTGGTCCACATCGACGATGAGGACCGTGTCAGCAAGGACCCCAGAGGCACAACCCCGCCAGGTAAGCCCAGGGGATTCAGGTATGGACAAAGCTATCGCTAATTGCTACGCTGCGATACATACTTAGATGAGGAATCAGTGACGCTGGCACGGCTCTGTGAGAAAGGGCACCACGCCGTAGAATGTGCACGGAGGTGCCACTACGGTGCGCTCGCCAAAACCTTCCCGCATGCCTTCTGCCGTGCGTGAAGTGAGACTTCATAAGTCTACCTCATAAGTCTTTGGGTGTCACAATGATGTGCCTCGTCACATTCGCAGCTCTATTTGTTTATCGGTTACCCTGTGTGTGCGCTGGAAATTGTGATAAGCCGATTGCTCACATTTTGGTCAAAGAGATCTATTGTGGAGACCGGCCCACAGTGTGCTTCTGGCTCTGCGGGGGTGGTGGTGCTTCACTGTGGACTTGTTTGTAGCGTTGAGCGCGTTGGGACTAAGATGGAGGCGGGCCAAGGCTTTTGGGGGGAGATGGTTTAATTGTTGTGCAGACTGAATATAAAGGCCACTGGAACAAACGGGCTTCACAGTGCCCATGAATGGGTGCCTTGTTCGGATGACAAAGTTCAGAAATTGTGGAGGAATCTTTTTTTCCTTCCTGCTGATATCAACATGTCTGTCGAGGAGAAAATCCAAACCGCAGTGTGGATTTAAAACCCTGTTGCGTATATAGCGTTGAATCAGCCGGTTCATTTTTTGCTGTTACCAGGTTTGTGTTTCAAATCTTCCAGTGCATTTTAGTTTTTGACCTTTGTGGCTTTGCTGAGATAGCTCTGGATTTATTTGTCAGGTGGTTGGACCAAACAGATTAATGGGGACATCGCTGAAGCGGGATTGGCTGAGGGAGGCAGCCACATCACAGCTGATTTACCTTCAGTGAACAACACTTACTGGCCGGTGAGTTGGCTTACAGCCTGAGCTTCATGCTAACGCATGCTGGTGGACAAGTTACTTCTTAAGTTTTGTTTTTGATTTTACTAAGACTGAATTAAGGGGATTTTAAGTACGCTTCAACGGTGTGGTTCTCAGGTCACCTCATCAAACAGCGTGAACGAAAACCAGGCTCCGGTCTCTGCTGGAGTCCAGAACCATATCACGTCGTCCCGGGGCTCTGCGTATCCCTCCTCCACCACCACCATTAGCCCTACCATTGTCCTGCTGCAGCACAACAGAGGTAAAGGGCAACCATGGACAGAGACTATGTTTAGAAGGAGATCACTTACTGCCATTTGTGATTTGAACATCATCGACTTGCTGTGTTTGTCATATTTTGTCATGTGTGTTTCTCATGCTATTTCAACTTAATGGGCGGCTATCAGAGGCGTTGTCTATGCCACGCGTTAGATCACGTTGCTTCGTGGCACACATTAATACACCTGTGAGCTAAACCAAGGCTGTCCCACTCCCTGTCATTGCTGTGTCTCATCGTACCACTGAACGTGTCCTTATCCCGCTTCTTCTGCCCTCCACAGAGCAACAAAAGCATCTTTCTCACTCAGAAGGTATGCAATGGCGTTTTATTTGTTGCCGAATGGTAACACATATTTGGAATATTCTCTCCTTTCTTCTTTCTTGGATCCAAGTTACGATCAAATGTTATCATAACATTAATTCCTTTTTCGGGAATTATTTTCATTCCAATAAATGATGGTCACCCACCATGTCCAAATGTTCACCCAATCCCTTTTTCTACTTGTTGATGTACCATAACATTGATATGCTGGTCTTACATCACTGCCTGTCACTCCACCTTTTATCCAAATATTTCAGTCTAGACAAATGAATGAATCCTCCAGACAACCTTTTACAGCTCTTTCATGGACATTTGTTTGTGCGTCACATTCCAGATCAGAACCCAGAAAGAGACAGATCTCCTGAGCCGGGGAGGGACTTCCCAGCATCCTCCTGTGACCCAGCATCCTCTGACATGGACGGCAAAAGGATGAGGTTGTCACTTCACTCTCCCGTCCTCTCCCCTCTCCGCCAGCCCATCGCTCCCGTACGGGTGAGTGAGGCCACTTTTACTTTGAAAGTGCTTGGAATTGTCAATGCAAATCTTTAGACCAGTAGAGTGTACATTATTTGGCTTTTCAAGGAAATAGCATCCTTGTAGTTAAATGACTAAAGGATAGGATAATTAACATTGGAAAATAAGTATTGAAATGGTATGTTGAAGCATTAAATAGAATGGAATATAATAGTTTCTTACAGTTGCCTATTTATTTATTTAATTGATCTGAACAGAGCTGTTTATTTTCTGTTAAAGTGTGAAACGGAACACGACACTACAATACACTTTTATCTAGGACCATACATGCATCCAACAATGATATGATATGATATGATTGATTGCTTGATCATCGCCACGTTTCTGCATATTTATATCCACTAAAATGTCAAAATGTTCACACCTCTATCACAGAACACAGACAAGTCCAAAGACTGGTACAAGAGTATGTTCAAACAGATACACAGGATACCAGGTAAGGATGGTTCAGCGTTCCCCTTCGCTGTGTGTGTGTTTGTGTTTGTGTGTTTGTGTGTTTGTGTGTTTGTGTGTTTGTGTGTTTGTGTGTTTGTGTGTTTGTGTGTGTTTTTTGATCAGAGTCGTCTGTTCTGTCAAAGCTTTGTTTGTTGCTCGTCAATTCTTTGTCTTTATATGTGTTCATTGCCCAACGCTCAGAGACCCCCGAGGAAAACCCGTACCGTCCCACCTACATATTCCCAGAGAATTATGACAGGCTGGTGGTGAAATCGAAAGGTATCCAATGGCGATAACGGCTTTACTACCATTGGCTTCACTAATCGGCAGCCATCTTGGGCTCTTTCAAATACTTTAACCATTTTTTTATACAAATTAACATAGTAAATAGTTACTTCCAAAACTACACTCAAGCATCAGTTTGTCGCTTCTAGTAAAAATGTTATGTGATTATAATCAACAAAAGTATTTGAAAGCATTTCAAATATTTTAACCTGGTCTAAGTCCTGCAGATTTGATAGAAATGTCAAAAACGTTTGACATTTTGGCAAATTTTTTTTAACTTAAAATTGAGTATTGACTGCTTTGGTGATAACATGTTAGTTTTCTCATCGTGCTATTTTAAGTCTTAATCAAGCTCTCCAGCACAAATTGAGAAAAAAAATCTGTGTGGTTAAAGTGCAGAATCTTCAGAAATCAAAGGGATTGTTTATATAAATGTTTTGCAGTTCATCATATCAGCCGCTAGGGGCCGCTACAGTCTTGCTTAACGCTGACAAAGTGCAAGAGGAAAGGCATGTTTACCCAGAACCATGCATGCTTTGCTACAGTCAATGATCATGTCAACGATGCATACCTGTTTGTAGTTTAGTGTTCAATGTCCCCCTCACATCACGACCTCCATGTGTCCTGTGGCTTATTTCTCATTCATTTTCATGTCCCCAACATCACTTTGATTTCAATCCATTGTAAATGTGTAGAACGGTCCCCGTTCGGCCCACAGAGCATTACTTATTTAGACCATTGATTCTAATTGATACTCGGGTGCTCCGGGGGCTCCGGGTGCTGTTCTTAGTGCGGTAATGTTTCCCATAAAGTGCTTTGACTTGACACCACCTTGGACATGTGCTTCGATTGTGTTTGAAGAAACTGTAATGATTGGAATTGGTTTACTCTAATGGAGGTGAACGGATAATGGAAAAGCCATCGACAACTTTTTGAAAGCTTTTTTCACTTTATTATTTCAAGACTTATTTATTGTTCGCATGGTTGCCCAGATGAATCATGTTTGACACATCTATATGGATTTGGATTTGAAAAAACCTGTTTTGTTTTCTCTCTTCTTTCAGATGATGGCCTGTCACCTTTAGGTTATTTGGAAGATGGTAAGTTAGTGACCAAACATAGTACAATCTCCACCTAATGGAGAACGCGTGAGGGAACTTAACACTAACTCAAAAGCAGAAGTTACTTCAGTGTTTCACTCAACCCCCTCACATTTGCGTTTACAAAGCCCTGCCTTTACAATCAAGCGGGTTATTTGTTGCACACACCAAAGTGAAATCCAGTTGACCTTCATGCGCTTTAATATTTCAGTGAAAGGCGTCCCACGGTCCAAAAGCGACGCAGAGTTCGATTCCAGAGGTCGGCTGATGCCCGTGCCGACGAGATCCTCTTCCCTCAAACCTACGACCAAAAGGTAGCATCTGAACTCTCCGGAACTGAACATACACTATTCAGTCCAGCGCCACTTCGTTCTCCGTACCTGCTGATACTGAACACATATGTTAATGAGGCAATGGCGCTGAGCGTCGCTGCATTATTTTTAAGGGATGACCCTTCCCAGCGGGGCGGGCTTCTCTACGGTAACCTTGAGGTCCCCTCTGGTTCTCCCACGGACTATGACTCAACACTCTGCCCCTCGCCCTTGAGTGATGGAGGAATGAGGGAGGACAGGTGACGGAGGGTAAACTGTTGCGAACCAGAGCTGTAGATTACATGGCGAGGGCGCAAGGCTGATGATTTATGTAAGAATAGGCTACATTCCAAACTGACACCCAAAACAACACCTTTGTCCTTTATGCTAGAGCCACCGCAACTGAATTTGTCGGACATTATGATCATTCAAATAAAGCAGTCTGTCACACTCAGTGGATCCTATTGTTTTAAGAAATTGAATTATTTCATTTTCGCTCACATTTGAATTCGATTTCATATCCAGTGACCCACTTTGACAGCATTTAGTCAAACTCCGTGACCTCCCATTGTTTGTTGATTACCTCTGTCTGTAGCAAAAGATTTACGTTATGTTAAAGACAAAGGAAGCGACATACAAAATTGAAGGACCTAAACTGAAAGCTTCTTTTGTTTCCGGCTGCGAGACAAAAGACGCTGTTTGTGAGATAGCACACGGGAAGAGGGTCATTTGGTACGATGGCAGGTTTGTGTGACTTGTTATCCCGGGGCACGTCATCCAAAGGGAAACAACAGGAAATACAGCTGGCCTGCGTGGCCAAAAGCAGCCTCGGTAATGTGGAGGATGCCATCTTAAGACTCCAAAATAAATAAATAAATGTATCCATCTAGCGCCCCAGACGGTTGCCATGGAGACTACTTGATAATGATTGGCTGTCCTCCATCCCGCCCCCCCCCCTCCTTCCCACACCCCGTTTGGCTTCCTCAGGAATGAGTGGGAGCCACCGGACAAGAAGGTAGACACCAGGAAGTACCGCGCCGAGCCCAGGAGCATCTTTGAGTACGAGCCAGGGAAGTCGTCTGTGTTGAAGCTGGAGAGAACGGTAATGATAACCGTGAACCGCATTTCGTCTGGCGGCTTTCGGCCTGTCTCTCTCTGTCTCTCTGTGTCTCATGTGTGTGTGTGTGTGTGTCTCTCTCTCTCTCTCTCTCTCTCCCTCCTCTCTTCCCCTCTCCTCTCTTCCTCTCATGTCTCTCTCTCTCTTGCCCTCTCGTGTGTGTGTTCCCAAAAGGCTTCCCATCCTCAGAAGTCCTTTCAAATGGCTTGCTATTCCCCGCCCGCCCCGGGGTTTATCAAGGAAGTGCACCAAAATCC
>JAOPJO010000043.1:1412060-1424079 GCA_027123675.1 Molva macrophthalma | reverse complement strand
TTTTTTTCTGTTTTTTGTTTTTTTAATCAATATCAATGATTTTTTAATTGTTGGTATGGGTAATTTTGTTATGCTTGTCAATTTTCATGCATTTAAATTTTTGTATAACCCCCCCCCCCCCCCCCCCCCACACCTGCTTGTCTCTGTGTCTCCAGAGTGCCTTGGACGTGTACCGGGAGATGCTGCTGCTATATGTGGACCAGGGCCGGCTGCAGGTCAATAGCCTGTGTGCGGACCTGGAGCCCTGGCAGATCATCGGGGTCACCGTCCTCACCACGCTGGGCGGAGTCTGGGCCAAGGGCTTTCTCTTCCAGCAAGAAAGTAAAGAAGCTTCCACCAAATAATCATAAGCGATACAGCGTAGAGTTGAAACAGAGTCGGGCAAAACGTTAAAATGAACACAATATAAGCAGTGTTTTGACTTTCACAAGGCCGTGTACTGTACTGTGTAGGCCGTTATGAGGCTATATTTTGCAAGCAGCCTCAAAAGGATATAGTTTTGCTTCTGCTTTATAAGCCCACTCGCTGAATGAATCACGTGGTTGAAAATGCAATAGTAGCTTCACGCAGGGAGTCATTGGTCAGTAAAGGCAATTGCACAGTCAAAACATTGAGATTTTGTATCATAATTACTTTCAGGATTGAAACACTAGATTAAACCCTTGATCAGTTACAACTACCATCATAGCAGTTACATTGATTTCCAGTCAGATCAGCTCATCTTTGAGCTGCAAGATGTCGTTCAGAGTAGACCTGAACGTCTCCGAGACAGACAGACTCGTGTTGTGAAACACAGCTGGTAATACCACCACATGTCTTGATACTTGCATACTATTGATGCATCTGTTCTCTTAGTCAGTGATTTCGATATTTGCGGTCATCTCTGTCTACCAGCAGTTTAACCAAACACTTTTGTGATATTGTGATATTTCGCAAAATAGGTCTCAAGTCACGAATGAAGAAGCGGTGCTTTCGACTCATCAGAAAAATACCCTACGTCGGCCTGGCAGTAAGTACACCAGAACAGATGGCCTGGGGACGTCTTCCGAGTGTGTCACCAGACAGGCTCTGATGAGTGAAGACCCGAGTCTTCATGAGTTCATGAGTCACACTTCGTGACTGGGTAGAGCCTGCACACAACAGAGGGGAGGGGCAACACAGACCTTTGGCCCATTTTACATCAGACTCTCGTGATAACAAAATGTAATTGGGTTACTTTGGGTCAGCTTATCAGCTTATGTCATGGAGGCAACACTTCTTCAATTGTATTGCAGCATTCATGTTTGCAAAGCATTCCCTTTTTAATTGGCGGACTCATTTCCCCGCATTTTACTGACAGAGACCCATTGGAATTAAATTGCGGTAAACACAGCTGTTTTCTAAAGCGACTTCATTGTCTTGTGTTTTCCCTCCCACAGATCCAGAGCCAGCTGAACAAGGCCCTGGACGACATGTCGGTCAGTCTTTGTACTCTGAAGGAGGGCATGAGCTACACACAGCAGCTCCCTTCCACCGGGCTCTCCCAGGTCCAAGTGCTCGACATGATCAGGGAATACCAGACTCTGAGTGAGTGCTCGTCGTTTGTGACCTAGCTAGCTTTGGCAACGCTCCATTCATTTTTTTTGTTTTTGGGACTCGCTTGAGAAAAAATGATATATATATATAAAAGCCCTCTCTTTTAAGAGCATTGGAGGTCGTAAGAACTGACGGTATTTTGTAAGGGATGATGAACAGGTTGTCATTTTATGTTCTGGAGGAATGATTATATTTTGTCTCCCGCTGCAGATGAGGTCCAATGGGAGAAGGGATGGGTGTCAGGGGCTGTTTACTGGGGTGATGAGACGCTGACCAAACTCTTGGTTAAGGTATGCCTCTTCATCCCCTTCCCCTCCTGCATAGGATTGACGTTCTAGTCTCAATGTCAAATTTCAAAAGCACCTCATTTCTTCGGTCCCTAGGTATACGGCGACTTTGCGTGGAGCAACCCGCTCCACCCGGACATCTTCCCCGGGGTGCGGAAGATGGAGGCGGAGGTGGTGAGGATGACCTGCTCGTTGTTCCACGGAGGTCCAGAGTCCTGTGGCACAGTGAGTCAGCGTTTCACCAATCCCTTTGAACACCGTATGAATAATCCTAGTCCTCGGTTTATCATCATCATTTTGACTGGCTTTTACCTGTCGTGTAGGTCACCTCCGGAGGCACAGAGAGCATACTGATGGCGTGCAAGGCCTACAGAGACATGGCGTACGAACGCGGTATCAAGCACCCTGAAATGTACGTCGGGGGCACAGCGTCCCGCTGGTGGCATGACCTCTCCCCGGGGCTCGCTCTGAACGCATGACCCCCGTTGGAATGCATGTCGGAATGTGGTCGTTTGCTTGTTGCCATCGGTTTCCAAACTGACGGTGGTCCAACAGTGTGCGGGAGGCCGATGGAATCTAATGTTTTGTTGTTGTTGTTGTTTGTTTTTCTCCCTGTGGTTCGTACCCGGTGTAGTGTTGCACCAAAGAGTGTCCACGCAGCCTTCGACAAAGCGGCGCACTACTTTGGGATGAAGCTCGTCCACGTTCCCCTGGATAAGGACACCATGAAAGTGGACATGAAGGTGAGACTACGACCAGGGTCCAACGAAACAATAACCCAATGTATTTATATTTCAAACATTTCAAAAGGCCAAACCAATCGTGCAAATACTGCGTTGTCGTTCTCCAGGCCATGAAGGGGGCGATCAACAGGAACACGGCCATGCTGGTTTGCTCCGCCCCCCAGTTCCCTCATGGCATCATTGACCCCGTGGAAGAAGTAGCCAAGGTGAGGGAAGACTGTGGACGCGACAGTCAGGGAAATGACCACGCCTGTTATGTTCTGCCACGGCTCACACACACTTTCCCCACCGGTTCTCTCCCCAGCTGGCCGTGCGCTACAAGCTGCCCCTGCACGTGGATGCGTGTCTGGGGGGGTTCCTCATCGGCTTCATGGCCAAGGCCGGCTACCCCCTGGCCCCGTTTGACTTCAGGGTGAAGGGGGTCACCAGCATGTCTGCGGACACGCACAAGGTGAGCAGCAGCAGCAGCCTCCCCTGCTGGGTCTCCAGCAGAGGCAGTTCTCCTCACAGGGTTGTCCTGTGGAACTGAAGTAGGCAGGGAGGGGGCCCACATCTACTGGGGAGGCACGGGTCATTGATTTTGTCAGTTCATATAAAAGGGGAAATTCAGTGTGTGGAACAGAACATAAACACATGAACCACATATTTTGCAGACCGGAAAAGTGGATGACAAATCTTTCTTGAACAGACAGCCTGCCATTTTGTGTTTTTTATGAAGCCCATTGATGGCGCATGAAATGGATGTGAAACTGATTTATTGATTGCTGCATGAATGTGCTGTTTACATGTTTAAACTCGGTTCCATTTCCCCATCTGTCTATCTGTCCAGTATGGCTACGCCCCCAAAGGCTCCTCCGTCATCCTGTACAGCGAGAAGAAGTTCCGTCACTTCCAGTACTTTGTGGCCCCAAACTGGCAGGGAGGGATCTACGCCTCTCCCTCCATAGCGGGCTCCAGGCCGGGGGGCATCATTGCCGCCTGCTGGGCTACAATGATGCACATGGGGGAGGACGGCTACGTGGACGCCACCCGGAAGATCATCAGCACAGCGCGCACAATCAAAACAGAGTGAGACATTATAAATCGAGTTCTTTATAACACATTACAACAGCGCACTTCTGTGTGGTGATTGGATCACCAGCCAGGATGTTGTGATGGGTATCAAATATATTCACTCTTCAACTGCTAGAGTGGAAGAATGATCAAATAGATCGGTTCAGTTGTATTTCTCAGCTGCCGGTTGATGAGTTTCTCAGAAGGTTTTTTTATTGTCAGCCCTGTAAACCCTTTCTCAACGTCCGTGTTCCTCTCCTCCCCTCTCCTGTAGGATCCATAAGATAAAGGGACTCTTTGTGTTCGGCGACCCCGAGGTATCCGTGGTGGCCATAGGCTCCGATGACTTTGATATCTTCCGCCTTTCCAACGCGTTGACGACCAAAGGCTGGAACCTGAACACACTGCAGTACCCGTCCAGGTAACCAGGGGGCCACGGGGCACCTGCCTGGAAATGGACTGATCCATATTCACTAGAGAGACTTGGGATTCATGTATGACAATGTATAAGAGTTTGTGACGGACTGTGTGACTTTGATATATTTTATATGTATTTCTTTATTTACAGTATCCACATCTGTTGCACGGTCCTGCACACCCAGACGGGCGTGGCTGATAAGTTTGTAAGCGACGTCAGAGAACAGGTGGCCATCATCATGAAGAACCCGAAGGAGAAGACCACTGGCATGGTAAGCTAGGCTACGGCTAGCTAATCTACGGCTCGCCCATAGGCTACGGGTCCATATTAACACATGACTACTTGTTCTAATTGCCAAGGTAGTGTTTGAGTAAGCAGTATTATTACAAACCTGCGCAACCTGTATAACAAATTTGTGTTTGCATGGCAAATACATATTATTTGCCATGCACTTTTTCACTTTTTCTAATATTCAAGAGAACCTTCTTTGAACCTTCAAGAGACTGCTTTGAACCACCCTCATCTCAGATGAGAATATAAAGCCTTTTAGGGTGGTTGTTTACCGATGTTTCCTCCCTGAATCCCCTCCACACAGGGAGCTATCTACGGCATGGCGCAGTCCATCCCAGACAGATCCATGGTGACGGAAATCTCCTGTGGATTCCTGGACTGCCTCTACAGCACTGAGGTGCACAAGCCCACAACACCAGCAGCTCACATGAACGGAAACGGTAAAGCCCACTGAGCACCAGCAGCCCCTGGCCAACTCCTCTGGCCATGCCCAACCCTACACCCCCCTCAGTACCTGTAGGAGGACTACCAGCCCCTCTCTCTCCCCCGCACCCCTCCCGTCCTTTATCCTGTCCGCTCAGTAAAAAACAAAAATGTCCAACGGTTGCCTTATCTTGCCTCGGCTAACCCTACTGTTTGCACTGACAAACGACTTGGGATGCACAAGCCATCGTGTTTTAATACACGAGAGGGAAACAACACATTTACTGTGCCTAGAAACCATAGAGAAATTATGACAAATCCTTATTCTAACGATTATCTGAAATGTGTTTGATTTTTGTTGTTATTGTTTTCTTTTGCAGTTTATTTTTTCCAATTGAGTTTTATATGTGCTTGATTATGTCTTGAATCTGAATTTCAATCATCAAACTACTTAATTTTAGTTTTTCATATATTCGGTTCAAAAGTGAATACATTCAAGTATTTTTTATTTCTTCCTTTTATACTTAAATGTAACAATCAAGCAGGAACATTTCAAAATGCATCTTCACTGAACATGTGATGATCTTAGAAACACAAACCACTGAAAGCATGTCCCGCTGCTCTTCTGCCCTCAAGTGTACAACTGCATGTCCTGCAGTAGCCTGGTTGCCCTACATGCAGTTTTTCCATTTTTATTTGTGTTTTAACTTAAACTTTGCTGCTTTTAATTGCTTAAAAGTACATAGATGATATAAAGACAATTATTACATTTTCGGTAACTATAATAACTTCTTTGAAATATCTTTCCTAGCACTTAATACAAATGTAATTCATACTTTTTGCTATGATACATTGACCGTGGAAGAAGGTTTCAGAGAGAATTCGATGTCACAAATGTTGAAAAGGATAAGAATTGGTTTTATTAAGGGCTGACATTGAATGTTTCGACTCACTTCCCCTTTAAAAAGCCTTTTTCAAAATTAGAAAAAACAAATATGTCTGTTAATTCATCCTGTGGAGTAATATGATTGTCATTATATATTTATATGTGGTGGACAGATGAATATTTTCCTTCCTTGTAATTCAAGATCCTCTCTGAATCTACCTCAGTCTCCACCTATTCATGCCTCTCTTCTTCATTCTGGTTACATAATAGAACCTCTCACCCAGGTTATGTCAACTAATGTGGTTCTGTCAACAGTTGGTAGATTTCAAGAGTCTGACATGGGTTTAAACTATGTAGACGTATCCTCTGTATACTGTGTTTTTGTCAGACTGCTCAAAAGTTCATGTTTTTCAGTCCCATGTGAAAGGGGAACCATCCATACTCTAAGGACCTTGGACCTTTTTGTTTTGTTTTTGACATACTCACGTGTTTACTCTATTGATTGTTGAAACTGTGTAGCCTATATCTATTACAATATTTCAATGTTCACCCAAAACATAACCTTGTTCCAGAAGTGAAAACAACAGCACATATTACATTGTTTTAGAAAGCAGGCATGTCTTTCACCAAACGACGGTTCTCTGACTTGCTTGTGTCATTTTGCTGTGTGTGTTTTTGTGTATTAGACCACTGTGTGATTTGTGTTTCATTGATTATCTATAATCCTGGCCAGTCCTATTCTTTTGGGTTCGTTCCACCTTTTTAATTCTTTTTATATTGAGTTGTGAATGTATATAAAAAAGGTTGCATTCAGAAAGACTTCAAAAGCTATTCCAGTGTTTCCTGACTGGCCGGTCTCTTTTCACCCACGTTGGCTATGTTTCTGCGTTGTGATTGGTGCCCAGTAAACTGAATTATGGATTTTAAGATGCAATCAAGGGATCAAATGCATCCATGTTGTGTAAAATGGGGGAGGGGAGGGGAGGGGGGAAAGCAAAAATATGAAAGTTTAATTACGGTGATATTTCTAATTTCACTCTTTTCGTACTATGTCACCGTCTCATGCATACGGATAAAGTTTTAATGTTCATGAAGGTGTCCATTAGTCATCCAAAATGTGTATTTGTTTAGGTTTGTGTTGTTGGCTGTTATTTAAAGGCACCCCATAGCAATAATAGAGCATGGCTACTCGATGGCCAGACCAAGAGATCATGTTAACGGATCACATGGTTGTTAAGCAAACTCAGGGATTTTGCTTTGTAACCGTCATTTATGTGTGGCCCAATGCTCCTTTTAAATGTTGTCCATTTAAATTAATAAATGCCAAGTTGCTAGAAGACTTTCGATTCATTTCTGCTGTAGTCAAACAATATCTGAAGTCCAAAATGAAGGGGGATGGTAATTGTGACTAAAATGTAATTTTTATATTTTTATGATCCATGTATGTATGACTTTTAGTTATTTTGGTAAAAAACTTTTATTTCACCACTTTAACAATTTGAACAAATACAGACAGATGGAAAGGCACATGTTTTACATTAAAACAATTTACTTGTGAATGCAAAGAAATGCTTAGACGAGGTGTACCTAATTGATCCCAGATGGGACATTCAGGTGATTACACTAGTAACATCCTGTGAGTAATCCTGTATGTAATCCTTTATTCAAATTTTATTGAACATTCTCTCATATCCTGCACTCCGTCAAAATCCTTTATATACACTCAGACACCCTCACCAGTACACAACACTGTGTTACAGTCACTGGTGGCTTTTGGTTTAGGTTTTTTCGGAACTGGAATGACGACATGAAACGGAAACGTTTGGGGTTCGGCTGTGGCTCACATGAGCGACGCCTGGTCAATGAAGGTGGCCAGGGTGATGTCCCGCTGGGAGAGACCGCCGCACTCGTGTGTGCTGAGTGTGATCTGAACCTGTTGAGAGAGCGGTTGGACTGGTTATGGTGTGGAAATAATACTTGCCACAGGTAATGCGACTCAACATAGGCCTGGTCATGTGGAGCCAGCTGATTAAACCTATTACTATTTACGATTTTATCCAAAGCGACAGTAAATTCAGATGTTGCAGGAAGGGGATAGCCATCTCGCTCAAGACTGTCCAACCTTCAGGTGGGCTGTAATTGGGGGAATCCAGACCCTTTAGGTTGGGAGTCGAACAGCCTAACCACTACAGTTATCCTACCACTCTAACTGTACCCCTCCTGTTGATATACACTGTGACCATAATAACATGCCTTGTTGTAGACGTTGAACCACTCTGGATGGTGGTCCATCTTCTCAGCTTGTAGCGCCACTCTGGACATGAAGCCAAAAGCCTGGGAGAAAAACATACACCCACCAGAAAGGATTACCATCACAAGCTGTCTCCTCATACAAGTTAAGACAGGAAAGTCCAATACTGGAATAAAAAGCACGAAATAGAGACACAAATTGAACCAAGAGCACAAAGTCACCCAGACCTGATTGAAGTCTTTAAAGATAAACTCTTTGTAGATGGCATCCCTCCCGCCGGCCTCCACCCACTGGGCATTGCGGAGAAGCGGAAGGAGGTGGGCCCTCTCCTCCTCCGTCAGAGTCTGGATCTTACCCGCCTGGGAGCACACAGCAACACAGGGCGGGCATTTGGGAAAAAAGGGGGCCGTTTCATGAATACAGACTGTGATTGGTTGCAGCGAAGCCCATCTGGAAACAATAACAAACTGCATTCTTGGAACTAAGAGTGTGTGTGTGTGTCAAATTCCTAATCCTAACTCATGACCTGGCGTTAGAATGGCACATGATTGTTTTAACTCAAGACTGCTTATTTGAACCACACATCAGCACATTGTGTGTGTGTGTGTGTGTGTGTGTTGTGGGCCTTACTGTGAGTCTAACTGTACAAACTATTTCTACAATTCATTCACATTTCCTAAACAGACAGGAGAGCCCGCTAGCTGCTCATCTGCACATATAATTGCACAAGCACGTGTGTACTTTACAAAAAAGACGAGACACAAAACAGATGTCACAACCCAAGACTGGCCCCCCTGATAACGAGGGTGACATCATCAGCAGGTATCATAGCAACCGTCTAATCTGCAGTATCTGTCAAGCTTAACAGATTCAGCCAGTGGCGTGGACGGACAATAGGGAGCTGGCTGTGACCTCTCGCCCTTTAAAGCTCGCACACTATGGCTCCACATGTTTGTTTTCAATAGAAATAGAACAAAACTGACCACTCCATAGAGTAACATAATAATGGATCTACATCTAAATTATTGTTTAATTAGAACATGACTCCCATTGAATAGATGGCATCATGTTTATAACTATATAGAACAGTTAGTGCATTAATGTAACACTAGATTTTATGCTAAAATCAGTTTTTACAGCTTTAATATATAGTATATGATTGCACTATTCAATGGTTGCATTAACCGTGATTGCACTGCATTATCCGCAATGGTTATCCGTCTGCAATAAAACATTATCTAGTGATGACCCCTCCTGTTTGACAACATGATAATAAACACTATTCAACAGGTGTGTGCACCTGGCTGTCTGCGGGCGTGTGCGTGGGGGCAGTGACATCCTGTTAGCCAGCCCGGTGTAATCGTTAGATGTTGTACTCACCATGTTTGCTAGTTGGTTTGTTGAAGAGTGAGAGCACAGCAAGAGCTTCGGATACGCTGGCTGTGGCTGAAACTACACTGAAGAGCTTGGACGAATTAATTCAAAGCAGAGGGACCGTAGTAGATCCTGTTTAGTTGTCCGTGCAGAAGCCTGAACAAAAACTCGCTACTGCCACATTCGATTCACACAGTCTATGATTCAAAGAGGATAGAATAGCTGCCAAGCACTGGCAATGCACGACAAAGGCTGCTGTCAACATAAATTACATTTTCTTAAGTTACACATCCTGACTAAGGCACGTGGGTGGCTAGCCTATGTAAACAGTAAGCAAGAAAAGCGTGTATTTGTACTCCTCCTGTGAGCTTTTTAATAAAGTCGCGGTAACAGCTATTGTTTCTAGTTGGATGGGTGGTGTCCATTGATTGGAAATATTTTGAATAACAACCAGGTTGTACAATGTTATGTTGATTAGCCATTACACAATCTACCATCCAGTGACATCACATGTGGGAGTGTCCACCCAGATGCATGATGAATATATCAGCCTACCAGTTGTTACAGTCCACTGGGTAGTCTGGTAGGTTGATCAACCATCATACATCTGGGTGGACACTCCCATGTGTGATGTCATTAGAGGGCACGTTGTCAAATGGCTTGTAATGGCTAAGCAACGTCACATCTGGTGATCAAATAGGGGACCTTTAAGGTGAACTCCTTGTAAATGCTATTTTGAACAGGTAATGATCTACCTCTGTTAGTTGAAGAGATGATCACAGGGAGAGATCCTGCTGGGTGACCCCCTGGGTTAACGTCTGGGTAAACAAGGAAATGAGGGAAAGTGTGCTCCAGTGCTCCCACGAAGATATATTATTGATGCGTGGAAACCAATAAAACAGTTGAGGAAGTTAATGTAGGACTTCAGAGTGTCGCATGGGTCATTTCTCCTCAGGAATCACAGAGCTCCATAGAGCCAGTGATTTTCATCAATATGTTTAAGGCACTACACACAGTGTGTGTCTTGATAACTTCTTGATACACACCGATTCGTTTTTGTGGACCTATTTGATATATTAGTGTTAAACGACCCTTCATAATTTTCTCCACCCATTTACTATAATTGCTTGCAGGATATGGTGGGTAAGATAGTTTAGATATTGTAATTGACCGCATAGATACTGATCAACACTTTATATACAGGCATATTGCCCTTTGGCCAGGTTTTATACTAGTTGAGTAACTGTCATAAATATGAACAGTCAAAGTTTAGGTTGGATTGTTTTGAACTGGTAAGCAAAATGGAGCCTGGCGTAGTTCTACAGGCGATTCTTTCTGTGTGTCTCCTTATAACTGGTATCCATGGCGGACAATTACACACAGGTGAGTAGCCTATATACTGTAGGGGTAAAGACACATTTTAGATATTGGGGACATAAATCATTTCTATGTAAGAAAAATAAAATCACCATGGCAATGTTGAGAAATAGCTTGAGCTAGCTAGAGGTCAATGCATCCAAGATCATGTTGACATGTCTTAGAACGTGACAAATTATATTGTTGCTAAAATGTCTATAAATTGACTATTTCAGTGGCTCTGGTTGTCCAGTGATCTTAGTTTGTGTAACTTAAGCCAGCAAAGTCAGATGTAACTCATCTATGATGGATGGTGCAGATGGAAGATTGATTAGGCCATTGCACACAGCCTACCTGTACCATCCTTAAGCAATGGGTAAATGAGTACTAATTAGTATGAATATAATAACTCCAGGAAGAAGTCTGAAAATGGACCAGGCGTTGCTGACCTTTCATAACAGATTTTCAGAGAGAGTGAATGTTTTGTACACCTCGGATTACTGCTACAAGGTAGTGAAACGTCCATCTGGTTTTTATTATTGATTTATTCAACACAGAAATATCCCTCTCCTGTGTCCTTGTAAAATATATCTGTTTGCCCTCTCAGTGTCTTTTCCAGCCCTTGGTCCGTGTTGAAGGAAATAAGTCCAATGTATCTACTGTCATCAGCACTAAATTCACATTGAGCCTACAAGTGGACTCCCAAACCAGGAATGTTACCCTATGCAGGTAAATATCTCTTACCAGCATAAAGCACCAGCAGTATTTTGCTATGAACTGTTATTGTTCAGTGTTATGCCTAATCAGAAATGTGAACTGCTGATGGTAATAATCCTAATAACACTCCTGTCTGCAGTCGTAGTAGTAATCCTAGTCCTCTTGTCTCAGGATGAAACATTCACTAGAGCCTAGTGGGGCATCCGGGTGATTACATCAGCAGTCTGCCTGGTTATTTACTGGTCCAGGGGTGCAAGCCTGACCTGCTTTTTGGACCCTGAGTGAACTACTACCGCAGGGTATCGATCACCTGGCTTTTTAGGGTTAATAAGGCCTGACATTCCTCCAATATTAATGATGATGATGATGATGCTCACTAAGGCTTAAAGCCTTCCGCTGCCTGACCTCTTGGAGCCTCAGAGAGGTGGAGGAGTGGGAGTGGTGGTGTTCTCATTCATGATGAGCTGGTTATCCGCCCATATGTATAAACACTGAAGACTTAACAAGACGTCAGGGCAGAGCTTTCCATTTGGGGGTCACCCCCTTGAATGTGTTGTTAGGGATCAGGTTGCTGTGTGTGTGTGTGTGTGTGTGTGTGTGTGTGTGTGTGTGTGTGTGTGTGTGTGTGTGTGTGTGTGTGTGTGT
>JAOPJO010000043.1:1357507-1371337 GCA_027123675.1 Molva macrophthalma | reverse complement strand
GTGTGTGTGTGTGTGTGTGTGTGTGTGTGTGTGTGTGTGTGTGTGTGTGTGTGTGTGTGTGTGTGTGTGTGAGAGATTTTCTAAGGTCTGTGTGTGTGTGTCTGTGAGTGAGTGTCTAAGGTCTGTGTGCTTGTGTGTCTGTGTTTTCTCGATTTGAAGCTCGTACTGCTATTAAAGTCATCCATGCATCACTGGTTAGATTGCATCAGGTAGAAGCAGTGTACTCAACGTGACCCGATGTGTGTCTGTGTATTCGTGTTGTGCTCCGCAGTAGCCAGGGGCGGCCAGCAGGAACCGCGGGCCCTTTCCTGCGGTGAGAGCAGACAGCGGGTAGACTGTGAGATTACCAGGGGCCTGGGGGCCACCAACGGGAGATGTCAATGGAGACAAGGCACTGAGAAAGGTATATTGATGTTGCTGGAGCCTCAGGTCACGTCAAACTGGGTAAATATTAACCAAGCACGTGCGTGCTTGCATGTGTGTTTCTTGGTTTTAGAGCGCAGTGCTTAGTTTACCGACCATTGAGAGACATGCGGTCTGAAGTGGGAAATGGCCGTGCTACAGAGATCATGTTGCTCTTTGTTTTATTTTTACATATAGAGATTTTATCACTCTCTATGACAGTTGACCAATAGAGCTCAGTCATCAATGGAAATTGAGTGAAATTAAATACTTAGTTAAATAGAGTGAACATTGTGAACACTGTTGAATAAAAGTGTGCTCAATAATGCTTTTAATAAATGATCAAATGTTTGCCCTGCTTGGAACAGCATCAGTTTTTGAAACATCGCGAATGATAGGGCTGTGTATTCTTGAGTTATTTTATGGTTCAAAAAGTTGGCCCAAATACTTGTATTTGGGCCATTTCCTTTTCTACTCTTTAATTAACCAAGCCCTGTCATGTTTATTTTTCTTTTGAGCAAATCTCATACACCAACCAGCATTTACGGGTTGGGATTTTACTGCTATTTGTATCTGACTCTGCGCTGACTCTTTCTGTGTATTTATATTCCAGGAATATCTGAGAATTATTCTACCTGTTCGCCAGACCTTCGAACCTGTCCAGACGGCTTCTGCGATGCAGTCGAAAGCAAAGACATGTCAATATGTCCTCAAGATTGTACAAGTAAGTGAAGTACAACTTTTCTTTTTTTTTTGCTTTGAAATGATTCACCATAGGTGGCCACTAGTCATACTTAGTGATGGTTATGTTCAGTGTGTTTCATTGGTGTTTTGATTGTGTCTGCAGCGGAAGCGGTGATCGGAGGTCATGTAAAAGGCCTAATGTTTGGAATCAAGGCTGGCTATGGGACATGCTACTGCTTCTCGGAGCGATGCTTCTGTGAGAAGGATGACGTCGAGGGTAAATCTAAATCTAAATCGTGCGCAAATAATACACTAAATGTGGAATGCTGTCTTCCTCTGCTGCTTCTCCATGCAGGAAGCTGTCTTCTTTGGGGTTTAGCTTTGTAGTCAAATAACGTCACATTTTAGTTGCTGGACCGATCCATTCTTTCCTGAACCAAGAGCAAAACTTCATTTCACAAGCACCTGCATCTTACTCTCTAGTTGCACCCTGTAATGTGTACATTCCCGATGCACAACACCTACAACCAGTGTATTATTTTGTACAATCGGCAGAAGGAAGGGAAGGCCGTACTTTGAACCAGTACTCTTTATTTCCCATCCAATCCAGAGGCGATATGCGACGAAATGTGTAAGACGGTCATCGCCACAGCTGTGCTGCTCTCCTTCATAGTCTCAATCCTCCTGTCCTCGTACTTCGTCCACCGGTACAACAAGAGCTCCCCCAAGCCCCCCATCGCCTCTGCCGAGATGACCTTCCGCCGCCCCGCCCAGGCCTACCCCATCAGCTACTCTGCAAACAACGTGCGGCGCGCCTCGCTGGACTCCATGGAGAACCAAGTGGCTATTGACACCTTCAAAATACCTGTACGTCACTTGAATCAATGTAGCATTAGCAGTTAGGGATACTCCTATTCCATTAGCTGCTACGGCTAGTCCTTATCCATTAGCTGCTTAGGCTAGTCCCAGTTAATTAGCTGCTACGGCTAGTCCTTATCCATTAGCTGCTTAGGCTAGTCCCAGTTAATTAGCTGCTACGGCTAGTCCTAATCCATTACTGCTACGGCTGGTCCTAATCCATTAGTTTCTAAAACTAGTCCTAATTCATTAGCTGCTTAGGCTAGTCTTAATCCATTAGCTGATTATGCTAGTCATAGTTCATTAGCTGCTAAGGCTAGTACAAATCCATTGGCCTCTAAGGCGAGTCCTAGTCCATTAGCTGCTAAAGCTAGTCCTGATTTATTGTACCTCAGATCATAACCATATTTTCTATTAACAGGAGGATCCAAAGTGGGAGTTTCCTCGTAAAAATCTGGTTCTTGGCAAGACCTTAGGGGAAGGGGAGTTTGGGAAAGTTGTCAAGGCAACGGCGTTCCGGCTAAAGGGGAAAGCTGGCTATACCACTGTGGCTGTGAAAATGCTTAAAGGTAAGAGAGCTCTGGACACAGAGGAGCCAGACTAGAAATTATTGGTGATATACTTGGAAGGAAGTGTAGAAGTCATAACTTATTTCAATTACCTCCCAACTACCCAACAGAAAACGCTTCACACAGTGAACTGCGTGACCTGCTGTCAGAATTCACATTGCTGAAGCAAGTCAACCACCCCCATGTGATCAAGATGTATGGAGCCTGTAGTCAGGATGGTAAGGCCTCATTCTTTACAGATCCCCATGTTCAAGACCATTCAAATCTAAGGACACAATGCTTTTCTACAACTATCTATATGGAACATAATCAACAGTGCTGCATCCCCCTTGTCACAGGTCCATTATACCTGATTGTGGAGTACGCCAAATATGGATCCCTTCGCAACTTCCTGCGGGAAAGCCGCAAGGTGGGACCAAGCTACATGAGTGGCGACGCAAACCGCAACTCCAGCTACCTGGAGAACCCGGACGAGCGGGCCCTCACCATGGGCGACCTCATCTCCTTCGTCTGGCAGATATCCAGAGGCATGCAATATCTGGCAGAAATGAAGGTATTTCATGTTCCAGAGGAATTGCTGTCGATTCAGTGCTCCTAAAAGAGATAAATAGGGGCCTCTCTTAGCTTGAAAGTCAGCAGCTCGACAATTTTGGTGTTAGTGGTGGGGACATACAAGACATGCAGAATTATGCAAGAAAAATGCATTTGTTTTGTCACTGTGAGATCTCTGTCACTGTATGTGAAGCATCACTAGATTGTCAGTGATATTGGAGAGATGAAAAAAACACACTCATGATTTCACCCTGATTTCTGTTAACATTTAAATAACATTTTACATATTTGATTGTTCTAATTCGATTTTGGTCTGCAGTTGCTTACAGCTAAAGTTAGCATTTGTTTTGCTCGTTAGCTCGTCCACAGAGATCTCGCTGCACGTAATGTTCTGGTGGCCGAGGGCCGGAAGATGAAGATCTCTGACTTTGGCCTCTCCAGAGATGTGTACGAGGAAGACTCCTACGTGAAGAGGAGCAAGGTAAGATTCAGGCCAGAGATAGGCTCAAGCCAAACTGAATCTAGAATCTCAGTATCCACCTACCACTGTGTCCTCTCTTCCAGGGACGTATTCCGGTCAAATGGATGGCTATAGAATCCTTGTTCGATCACATCTACACAACGCAAAGCGACGTGTGAGTACCGAAGTGGTTCTATGTGGTGTACTAGATTACTTTATTATAAGGTTGTTTAGAATAAATGGAACGGTTTCTAATTGTGTTCTCTCTGGTAGCTGGTCTTTCGGGGTACTGTTGTGGGAAACAGTGACCCTGGGAGGCAACCCGTACCCGGGCATCGCTCCCGAACGCCTCTTCAACCTCCTGAAGACAGGCTACCGTATGGAGAAACCAGAAAACTGCTCTGATGAAATGTGAGCTCCGCCTAAACTCTCAGTTTTTTAACTAGTCTCCCGTGTGCAACGAAACATTTATTATGACTAATGCATAAAACAAAACGGATTTGGGCCGGCTTTCCACCATGGAAAATGTCTGTGTTGAAGGGTCCATATGGAGCTAAATGTTCTGCTTGTTGTCTCTGCAGGTATAATCTCATGCTCCGCTGCTGGAAGCAAGAATCTGACAAGAGGCCCACTTTCTCAGATATCAGCAAAGAACTGGAAAAAATGATGGTGAAAAGTCGGGTATGAGCAAGCAGTATGACCTTAATACTTTATTAATCGCCCTCTGGGACAATGAGCTAAATACACAATCTTCATTTGTCTTGGCATAATAACTGTATACTCACCAAACCTTTCCCTGTTTAAACTTCGGTTGTTGATGACCTTTGCCATCAGTACGTTGTTGTAAGGTTGAATAACCATGCAACATTCGCAAAGAAATGTCGAGGCCACAAACACACAAGCAGCCAATGACATAGCAAACAAAATATGCCTCAAGTATTCTATTTTGGTCCAATTATGCTTCTTAATACACGTCATTAGACAACATATAAGCTTCTGTCAGGTCCATATCTGTTCAAGCCTGTGTGCACGTGACAGGATTAAGTGTTTGAGTGTGTGTGTGTGTGTGTGTGTGTGTTGTGCTCGTTGACTAACTAGCCTAATCAGGTGTTCCACCCTCGCCAGGATTACCTGGACCTGGCGGCGTCCACGCCGGCCGACGCTCTCCTGTATGACGACGCCCTCTCCGAAGAGGACACGCCTCTAGTGGACTGTAATAACGCCCCTCTCCCTCGCACCCTCCCTTCCACATGGATTGAAAACAAGCTCTATGGTAGAATCTCCCATGCATTTACTAGATTTTAGAGCGCACAAGCTCTCTTTTTTTTGGCAAGTTGTGATTGGCTTTCCGTAGTCAAAGTGCGTGTGACTGTGACCTATAAGGCATGCCTCTTTTCTCTGACACTGCCCGACGTAGCTCCCATTTCATCGTGAATGAGAGGCTCAGTGAAAAAGATCTTGTGTCTTGACTGTTTGTTTGTCTGTTTGTTTTTTTTCTTCCTTTGGACCTGCTTCCAATGTACATGAAACCCGACCAAAGAAATTTAACATTTTGTATATATTCCCATAATATTAATTTATACGCCCTTGCTAATCTTCATGTTTCAACGTCATTCATTTGTAGATATTATATCTCACATTCCATGTCACTACATTTACATCATTTCACTCACCACTCTTTTTGTGTTTGATGAAAATGTATGTAACATTTGAAACAGGTCCTCTTCAAATCAATCTCTTTGTGGTTTGGATTCCAAACTGTCATAAATTTCCTAAATTTAAAATGTACATATGCTATTTATCTCTGATTCCTGAGTGTTAAACAAATAAACAGTAAGGCTTTTAAACTTAGCTCAAATGAGGGAAAAAAAGAAAGGTTTCCCTTAGTCATTTCCCCAAATTGATGAAAATCTAAGGTTGACCAAAAAACAGCAACATTATTTAGCAATAATAAACCTGTTAACAACTCTAAGCTGTGGATGTTTCTTCTTAATAGTTACAGTTAGACAGCCATTTTGTATAATATGACCTCACACGGTATCTAAAATATTGGGTTGGTCAACAAGCATACATAATACTACAATAGTAATGCATATCTTGTGTTCATCTTTCATTTGCAAGCAAACACATTAATTTACACTTCTGCGAATGCCACCTACTCAGAGGATTCAGGCTTTTGTTTAAAACATAAAATTCCAGAGTTTTATTTGAGAGCCTTACTGTCTTGTCCGCTGTGTTTCTTTCACTGAGTGCAGAAAAATGATATGTTCTCATTTTTAGGCATGTCATACCCGAACTGGCCTGAGAAGAGCCCGGTACCACTCAACAGACATGATGCCACTAACCCTGTCTTTACAAGATATGCCAATGATAGTGTTTATGCAAACTGGATGGCTTTGCCTTCACCCGCAAAAAATGTGGACAAGCTTGATAGCTAAGGATAAACCATTGATGTAGACGATCTTCCTAATACGTAGATGTGTATATTTCTATAAAAGAAAGGAAAAGTGTAAATATACAATCTGATTATAAAGTTGGTTCCCTTTTTTTTGTTGTCGCACGGGTAGTCAAAGTTTAAAAACCAGAGTCTTTCTCGCTGCCAAATAGCTGGAAGAAATGAGAAAATAAAACATAGACCATGCTTCTCGCAGTTCATCGGTATGTTAATCATTACCTCAAGGTCATGTTGGCCAAACTGTATCATTGCATGACTACTGTACCAGGTTGTATGTCAATGTTAATGTCTTTCAAGTGCCTGTGCTGCTTCTACAATAGCCTCTAATTATTAGTGTGTTCAACTGTGAGGATGTTGTTCCAAACCTGGAATTAAAGGGGCTGTCTTTACCATCACCTGTTGTAGAACTCTGGGAGCTGGACTAAAAGAGAACAGGGAATTTGTTTGGGCAAATGTAAAGTTTCTACTAAAAGGGAAGTGGTATATTCAAATGCTGACACCATTTTTCTGTTACCCCACAGCATATTTTGGACTATACTTGCCAAAGACAAATAATACACCAATGTTCAATAAAAATTAAACATGTTTCTTGTTTTTCATGTTGTTTTTTTACATGAAAAATATCTAAATATAAGTACTGCTCTAATACAAGGACATGATATATAATCTTAACTGTGGCCATGTTTTGGTACGACTTATTTTCAGATTCCTTTTAATGGCAATCATTGTGCAAAATGTATGATTCTGTAAAATAATGAGTTATCATCATTATGTTATTTGATTATGTTGCAAATAAACATTACAAATGTGCAGTGTGGCATTTTCAGTGAGTCATTTTCAAGATACCATAACAAAATTAAATGTATCCTAAATGTTGTAATTTATTATCTCATAACATATCTCTCAACTTTTGCTTTTACGATATCTAACATTTACATGGTTATTGTTAATGTATAAATTGCTTTGAAGGGATAAAAACGTAAAATGTTCTTATGCTATGTTGGAATCAGTACCAGAATACTTGATATATATAAATATCTATATACTTATTTTAATATTGTTAAAATGTGTTTAATAACAAAATATATACGCCTGACATATATACTGGACATATACTGTATTGCATTATGAGCTTAATATTAGTTATGTCAAAAGTAGATTAGAATGAGAGCATCAATGGAAAAACTGACCACCACAGACCATCTATACTGTTGCCTTAGAATGATTGATGACGTCTAAAGTAACACAACTTTAATTGGCTAGTTTTAAACCGGAAGTAACCCTCGTACCTACTTTTCTCTTTTTGCTCCGTGGCGTCTTGTATTTGTGCATCCATGGGCTTGCAGCGCTAGCATTTTGCTTTCGTCTTTCATGTGAAAAACAGAGGGTACGGTTGGTGGAATGGTTAAATTAGGTAAGTGGTACATTGTAACATATGACATATTTTAAACATTTGTTTTTAAGCTTAAAAGCTAAAGTCTTATTGTGGTATTTACGTTGATGCAGAGCAAGCAGCAGAGCGCGCATTTCCGTTTGACATTTTCGAAATAAATCGGCTTGACGTGAGTGTCAATTTTATACAGTTAACAGCCTTCATCGAATACAGTGTTTGGATCAGACTTCTTTTTTTAATGCATCAATTTCGTTTTGACATGGCATTGTGATCTGTGCGACACTGGGGAACTGTTCAGTCCCATGCGCAATCGTGTCATGCCCAATACGGCAGTATTTGCCTATGTTCAGTAATGTTGGAACTGTCTACTCAGTTTTCCTTTATTTTATTAACTGGTAAGGGTGTTCCGATTGAAGCCATACTTGATACATTTTCATGATTTACATGTCATTAAGCAGACGTTTAACTGAGAACAATCAAAAAGTGCTGCACCAGCAACTTTATAAAAAAAAACGAATGGCCATAGTGAAGACTATAGGAACCAGACAGAAACATATACTATTTGCATTCAACCATACCGCTACCAAAACAGTTTAGTCTGCATGCTTTAATTGTGAAGAGGTGATATAAAGACCGGAAACGTAATGAAGCCTTCAGCAGAACGGACGGAGTTTTGTCTCCAGCCAGTCCGCCCACGAAACAACGAGCTGTTGTTGAGGCCCCCGCTGCTATTTGCTAGACTCTGAATAAACATCTGTGAACCACGCTTGAATTGCATCACACCTGTGCCGAAAATAAATAGCTTCCCTGCCACGAAGCGACACTTATATGATCCTTTATTCTGTCTGTTGTAGGTTACCATCTCTTTGACACTTGCTCCAGTTAAGTTCTTGACATTGACGGACATAGGAACTGTTATAAATGTGACACCCATTATTGATGCCCATTGTGGATATCCTTGCACACAAAATGTACACCTCACAGTTATAAATGTTTCCTTCATACTCAATGCGTTTAAAAGATACATACACGTAATGTGAATCGGCTTATACATCAGAGGGCGAAAGGGGGGAATGCAGTCTCGCTGGCCGTAGTTCATAGGCAAGCGTGATGCCCAGGCGAGGGTTGGCCATGCCCAGCCGTGCGCGGTGGCTCTTTTTGGGCCTCTTCCTGCTGCTGGTGCTGCTGCTGTTCGCCTACCTGCTGGAGTGCACCCCTCCCGCAGACCTCAGCATGGCGCTGCCCGGCCTGGTGGGGGACGGCTACGGCAAGGAGCACTACCAGGCCCTGCTACAGGAACAGGAGGAACGCCACCTCAACCGCGCCGCCAGCCTCAAGCGGCAGATCGCCCAGCTCAAGCAGGAGCTGCAGGAGATGGGCGACAGGCTGAAGCTCCTGCAGGAGAGGAAGGAGCCCCCCGGCGTGCAGGGCCTGGCCGAGACCAAGGACCAGGAGCCCGGAGACCTGCTGGAGTACCTCCACTCGCAGATCGACAAGGCGGAGGTCAGCACAGGCACGCGCTTCCCCAGCGAGTACGCCGTGGTGCCCTTCGAGAGCTTCACCTCCTCCAAGGTGTACCAGCTGGAGATGGGCCTGACCCGGCACCCCGAGGAGAAGCCCGTGCGCAAGGACCGCCGGGACGAGCTGGTTGAGGCCGTGGAGGCGGCGCTGGACATCATCAACAACCCCGACGAGGAGGACGGCGTGGACGACGATGTTCCCATGCAGAGGCAGACCTACTCGGACATCCACTTCACTGAGGGTAGGACCGAACTGTAGTCTCACAGAGCAAAGTCGGTTTAAAGATATGTGTTATATTTCCAACTCTTGGGTGGGTTGCTTAATGCCTGTTTTGGGACTGGTAGATATTCATGGACCAATTACCGTTCAATACAACATGATGTGGGTATAAATAATAAATATATTGTCTACAAGCTTACCTGACCTGCTTCATGGTTGTTGTAGTATTGCGGCCGCTTTAGCAGCCTCATGTTAGCAAGTGGTCAAGTCTTCTGTATCTTTTTTCTTTTTATTGGCAGGGCTGTACCGGACCGAGCGGGACAAAGGCACGCTGTACGAACTCTTCTTCACCAAGGAAGATTCCAGCAGCTTCCGCCACGTCACCCTCTTCCGTCCGTTCGGGCCCCTGATGAAAGTGCGCAGCACGTCCGTGGAGACGTCGGGCGTGGTCATCAACGTCATCGTGCCGCTGGCTGGCAGAGTGGAGACCTTCGTGCAGTTCTTGCACAACTTCAGGTGGGCCTGCCGAGCCCTGTAGCACCGCCGTTGGCTTCAGAATGAGCATTGGTTTCCATTACCTCAGAGTTTGGGTTTCCTGTCTGCGCTGGTAGCATAATACAAGACGATTTGGAAGAGTGGTTAAAGTGTGTTTTGCATTGAGTTGTTAATGCTGATGTTAAGTATGTATGGTGCTGGTCAACTATCCTTTATCAAAGATTGTTTTTCTTTCAATGCTGTACCTTAGGGAAGTGTGCATACAGCAGGACAGGAGAGTTCATCTGACAGTGGTTTACTTTGGGCAAGAGGGCCTACAGGAGGTGAAGTTGTCTTTGGGGAAACTCTCCAGGTATGTCAACTGTTTGAACTATAATGAGGGTTTACCACTGAACGTGGCCCACAATCTATGAACACGTGCTTATTTGCCCCAGTCACGAAAAGCTGTTGTATAATTGGAAAGGGGTGTTGACCGTGTTCCGTTTGGTTCCTCCCAGCGAGGAGAGCTTCTCCAACTACACCCTGGTCCCGGTGGACGAGGAGTTCTCCAGGGGCCGCGGCCTGGACATCGGAGCCCATGCGTGGACCAGGGGCGACGTCCTGATGTTCTTCTGCGACGTGGACATCCACTTCACCCTGGACTTCCTCAACACCTGCCGTCTGCATGCCTCTCCTAGTAGGTTACCTTTAGTATGGTGTTTCCCACCCTGTGGGTCAGTACCCCACTTGGGGACGCCTGGTATGCAGATGGCGTTGCATGAGCTTGCTGATTTCTTTGCTGAGCCTTCTATATCTGTGCAAAACAGGAAACAGGGCATAACTCTGTCCCTTTCAGTTTTTGGTTTCCAGCCCAGGCTCTGTGCTGTCTCCCCCGTCAAGTATGACATAGTAGAACTGCTGGATCCGACATTACTGACTTAAAAGCTATATATTTGAAAGTTATCATAAAGGTCCTGTATATATGAACAGAGTATCTAATGATCTGTAACAAACTATTACTAATCACTTGGAGTACCAAGTGTGTATCATAATGTGTCTTTTCAGTGTGACATTGATATTATATTATTATTATTAGTTGTAGTAGTAGTTTAAAACGATGCGTGTATGGAAGTTGAGGTTGTGAACATTTTCAGACCTAAAAAGTTTGCAGGCCAAACTAGGGTAGGAACCTCTGCTTTAGTCAGTCAGAAGGACTTGTGGGTGGGGCTTCTGCAAGACTATGGAGTTTTTACATTTCTATTCCGTACTGAGAAGATGTTTTGCTTCCTTTGTGTTTTGCAGACAAGAGGGTGTTTTACCCTGTGGTTTTCAGTCTGTACAACCCTGCTATTGTTTATGGAAACTTGGATCAGCCTCCTTCTGTTGACCTGCAGCTGGTAAGGACTGAGTCACATTCCATTGAGTGGATGGTGCCACAGGCTCTGGAAGTGGTTTAGTTGAAAACTGAAAACTAGTTCCCACCTACATGATGCATTGATGATCTAAAATGAACATGCATTCACTAATTCAGGATAATGTCTGGGTACTGACACATTATGCATCCTTTCAAATAGAATCACAAGAAAGAGGCTGGGTTCTGGAGAGATTTTGGCTTTGGAATGACGTGTCAATATCGGTCAGATTTCCTCAACATCGGTAAGTCGAGGGTCCACAGCAACTTCATATCCATATCATATCATCAGTTCAGTGTTCATACATCAGTGTTTTCCATTGATTTGAACGGTTTATATTTTGTTTCCCAGGGGGATTTGACCTGGACGTGAAGGGCTGGGGCGTGGAGGACGTCCACCTGTACAGGAAGTACCTGCGGAGCGATCTGATCGTGACGCGCACCCCCGTGGCGGGGCTATTCCACCTGTGGCACGAGAAGCAGTGTGCGGACGAGCTGACGCCCGAGCAGTACAGCATGTGCATCCAGTCCAAGGCCATGAACGAGGCCTCCCACTCCCACCTGGGCATGCTGGTGTTCCAGGAGGAGATCAAGGCCCACCTGCGCAAGCAGGCCTTCAAGACCCGCAGCAAGCCCGAGGGCTGAGGGAGCCATCGAGGAGTCCATGAAGGAAGGGGCAGCTCTTTATACTGACAGTACTGGTGCATAAGCAGCACACAGATCCGCTTACATTTCAATGGCTCGGCAGTAGATGCCGATGAATGTACGACATGATAAACACATTGATTGTTACATTTATAAGATGCTGTTTAGGTCATTCCAAGGAGCAGCCTCACAAAGGACGGCAGTTGGAACGAATTGACGCAACCTTTGGATTTAGCCTTTGGGGACAAATTTATTATTTGTGTAAAATATGTGGCATAGTTCATTTTGGACATTGAAGAGACTTCTCACACAGTATTCAGTGGAGTTTTAAGTGAGTCATTTCTCTCAAGTTCTCTTGCCTACACCAGTATTCCACAAGTTACTGTGATTTCAAGGAGTGTAGGCCAAACTATTTCTAGCAGGAACATGACTCCAATAGCAATGTATCAAAATGTTGCATCACAGTTTGTCAAGTTCACCTTTGGGAAACAGTGGTACTAATATTTACTGCAGTTTAATTTGCATTGGACTTACAACTTCAGGTCTTGTCAAACAAAAAACATCTAAATGATCCCCACGGTTTTAAGGGTTGGAATAACGCACAATCTGGACCAACCCAAAAGCAAAGTGTTATTGTTCTGTTCCTGTCATGTTGTCCGTGAACTGGGACCAATTTAGTATTTATTGCCATCATGCACCTTCAGCCATATATCTATGAACCATTTCATGAAGCTTGTACATTTTACATTACTAGTAAAAATAAGGGACCTTTCTCATGTTATTGTAGCCTTTGTAGAAAAAGGGACAATCCTTCAGTCTTCCTTGCTCAGAGGGTGAGCCGTTGTATGTTCACGTTGGGTACATTGTTTGGGAGCAGCCATGGTCAAGTACCAGTGTACGAATCGGTCAGATGTCTTGATTGTCCAGTGAGATTTCTCACAGCACTATCATTCCAAATACTCGGAGGTGAAATGTTAGAGGCACACGTTTTTGTACTTTATTTTCTTTCATGTGGTTTTATTTTGTCTAACACTTGTGTGCCTTCTTAAAGTGATGAAGCGATCACATTAGTCAGGTCATTGATGTTGAAGTTGTGCGTTCATAGATCTGTTGTACATTTTATTTCTTATTTGATGAGAATGGCTATCGCACTGGAATCGATAGGATTGTAAGAGGCCCTATCAGGAGTGTAGGATAGGAGAGAATAGTAGTTAGGGTACAGCTGTCAACATAACGACAGGCTGCAAGCGAAGTGCTTCTTCTCATCTCAAATGGAATGCAGGTTGATCTGCCATCCCATTCTGTAGTAGTTTTTTTTAAATCATACTTATTGCAAACATGTCAGCTTTTCTTAAGTCTGACCAGCCATCTCTGCTTACTCTGTATATACACTTCCCTTCCTGTTAATCTTTTTAACGAGAAACGAAACAACTTGTTGAATTCTGAAATGATTTATTTGACATGTTGGCCATTGAATAAAACTCAACAGGAAGCTCTTCACTGCTGCCTTGTCAAGTCACTTATGTTAAAATCTTGAATTGTGTAATGTACAGTATAGTTTCAGTAAACATGGAGCCAACTCGACCAGTTCTATAATTTAGTTAAACTAGTCATTGGAATCCCTTAACTGTATCTGTTCTTAATTTAAGATAATATGCATCATACAACATTTGTACTCATCCCTATACATTCAACTAAAAGAATAAAAAAAAAAAAACAAGGAAGAAGTCCAGCAGAATAAACATGGAATAATAAACGTAAAAGACAGTGAAGGGCTTTTAAAAATAGACTGCATTAATGAAGGATCTGCTCAGGGTGAATGCCCATGGACTTGTAGATCTCTTTTAGAAGCATCAAGGCTGTGTCTTCAGATTCCCTGCAGAAGAAGAGACGTAGAAACTTGACATTGAGGCACAAGCCTTACACACAACGGCCAGTGTTATGTTTCATTTCAGCTTTTTGTCAACTCGGTGAAAACTGATCAACATACGACTGTACCTATTTGATTAACTCACATAACCGCCACACAAAGACTGAATAAAAAGTGGTTTACGGTCCAAGTAAGAATCGATCCAATACATTTCACAAATATCAAGGCTGCACTTGGCGATGGGGTGTGTGTGTGTGTGTGTGTGTGTGTGTGTGTGTGTGTGTGTGTGTGTGTGTGTGTGTGTGTGTGTGTGTGTG
>JAOPJO010000043.1:1346520-1357407 GCA_027123675.1 Molva macrophthalma | reverse complement strand
GTGTGTGTGTGTGTGTGTGTGTGTGTGTGTGTGTGTGTGTGTGTGTGTGTGTGTGTGTGTGTGTGTGTGTGGCTTGTCGCCGTACCAGTAACACAGGTGGCTCTGGAGGGCGAAGAGGTACTCGTTGAAGCTCTCGATGGGCTTCTCCTGCAGGACGTAGTCGATGCGGTTCCCCCCGTTCAACATCCCCATCTTCACCTGGGGCTCCTCCTCTCTCTGGGGCTCCACACCTTCTGCCATCTTGTGCTCCGAAACTGAATAACATCGAGGCACAACGTCATCCGTTAAAAGTCACAACGTGGAAGATTGAGCCCCTCCTAGGTAATAGGCGGGAGACTTCCAGAATAAAAAACAACAACTCAATAACATTGTGTCGATAACTGGCTGTGCAACTGTGTGATGTGAACCAGCGTGGCTGGCTGGGTGGGTTGGTGTGTGGGAGGGGTTGGGAGTGGCCATAGTCACATTCTTGTAAACAATCCACATTTGAGTTTTTCTTGACATGACCATGCCAGCATAACTGACATTCCTTGTGCGGATGAAGCCAGGACATCAAGTGTGTCACACTGGGTTTAAAAATATCTCCGCATTCTTGGGAGGTTAAGCATGTACTTACTCAGTATAGGCAAATTCATTCTACAGCCAAATAGTGTCACCAGAGTGTGATCACGGCTCCAGCGGTCCTACAATGTTATAATAGAACTTCTGGGGGGAGACGACACAGAGGCCGGGCCGCAAACCAAAAAAATGAAGGGGTGGAGTTACGCCTTGTTTCGTGTTTATATTCGGATATGTTCCACCCGAAGATAAACTGATTTACGCAAGTAGACGAATCTTAGAAGGGGATTTGAAGTAAGTATTCCTATAGTCGCTAGTCTGCACGGTATAGACTTGGACCTTTACAGACACTTTTTTATAGTTTACAACATCTGGCCAAGTTTGTGTTCGCCAATGACTCGCTCACGGATCCCAGCAACATGATTGGTCGAACCAAATACGAAGCCAAAGAAAGAGAAGCGCCCCGTTCACCCAGATTTGCTCTCGGCTGCCATCACATTTTAGCAAAGTCATCTAAAGCCTGATTTGTGAGACCACCAAAGTGGGAATTCGAGCGTAATGCAGAGCCGAGGGTGCGCGGCGTCCCCACTCACCCTCTTGGACGTGCTGTTTCTCCTCCTCCTCCTTGATCCGACTGGCCACCATGGCCAGCTCGGCCTGGAGCTGGGCCGAGGAGGTGTGGGCGCGGGCAAAGTCGTTGAGCGTCTGCCAGGCGGTCTTCAGCGAGCTCATCAGCCCGTGCTTCAGGTCCGAGCCCATCCGGGTCAGGCTCTCCTTCAGCTCTGGAAGAAAAGAACCCACCGATGGACATGGAGGTTAGGGTTTTTAACATGATGCCATTGTAAAGTACATATATATAAAATATATTCATATAAATGTTCTGCCTTCAGTGCACATATCAACCTGTCAAACCTAATATGTCTGTGATTAGGTCACTGGATTAGCCATCACCATGGCTACCTGCCTAGCACTGCTGGTTTCTTTGGAAGCTAAGCAGGGCTGGCCTAGTCCATCCTTGAATGGGAGACCTCTACCAGTTGGTGCTGGAGGGCCAGTAGCGGGTGCTCATCTACCTACGTGTTATTCCCAAGTCCCCAGGAGGGAGACGGGGATTCCAAATTGCCAACATGGCCATCTAATCATACCCGGCCTCTAATTGGATGGTTTCCCTCTTCACCACAAGGGTGCGGTGCACAGACCGGCCCCCTTACAACACCCAGGTGGGTGCCACACACACACACACACACACACACACCAGCACTAGTAAAACATCAGAGGAGAGGGGGAAAGGAGGCGTACCGAGATGCAGCCTCTTCCGGCCTTTGTGATGGGGGATGAGGACCGGCTTCAGATCCAGGTCGGGCATTATCATGGGCTCGATTCTGTACGCCACCGGGTCCAACTATAAGAGAACAACATGCTGCCGGTCATATTGAGCAATGAAATTAGAAGTCCTACTTTCTTTGAAATATTCAAACCTTTTAAATGATTGTATCCGATCCTCTGAATGAATACTAGATTGCTGGAGTTAGGAACACATTGCATTGTACCACAGCTCGGCCTGATAACCAGAGCGTGTGTAATGGGTCTGTCTGAGGTGGTTACCGGGTGGTAGATGTTGAAGAAGCCCTCGCATGTGGGCAGCTGGTAGTTCTCCTCGATCCTCTCCAGGCCTCGGACCGTCAGGAACATGCCGATCGGAGAGCCCAGGGCGAAGAAGTTGACAGGATCAAAGTCCAGAGCGTGGTAGACCACAGACACCTGGCGAGGCATGGAACAGTAGGTCAAGCATGCATCTGAAACGTCATTTATTTTGACTAGTGTTGTATTGAATCACAAAGACAAATTCATGCACATTAGGGAACAAAATTCACCTTTTGTTCCGTCTGACAACGATGAGTTAAATGATAAATATAGGTGTGTTTATTATATTATACAAGTGTTATTTTTTGCTTTAAAAGAACCAAACCAACATAAGGAAATACAGTTGACATTAGAGCAATGTAATTGGACAAAATACTGTAAGTTTAACTACAGTGCAGGCATGTGTAATAACTACATAATGCAGCCATACACCAGAAGAAAGCACAAATACGTTTTTGGGCGCAAATATATGAAAAATGCCTAGATTGAATAATTGATAAAAAAAAACATTGTGGTTTAAAAAGCTGCCAAAGTAAACAATGCCCCGAAATCGTTCCCCTTACTTCCATCTGTTTAGCAAGACCTTGGAGGGTCCAGCAGCGGCCACACTAATGCTTCATTTGACACCCACTATAATCACCCTCTGATGTTTCAGACACTAACCTGTCCAGTACCGACTTCAAAGTAATTGTAGTCCACGTGGACGGAGGAGCTGGTTTTGCCCACAGGAAGCTTCATGGCGACGGTGTCAGCTAGCTGGGTGGCGGCAGGTGTGGGCACGACCTCCTGGCTCACCTCCTGGGCTCTCTTCTCCTGGGCTGCCTGAGGAGCAACAGGCAAAGGAGCAGGATGTTATCGTAAGATTCAGCATTGGAGGTCTGCTATCTTACCGCCAGGTGTGATTTATGATTAGCCATTACAAGCCATTTCACAATCAGCCCTCTAGTGACATCACACATGGGAGTGTCCAGGTGGAGGATGGATAGATCGGCTGGCTAATCAACGCCGCACCTGGTGGTAAAACAGTGGACCTTCAACTATGGTTTCAAGAAGGGGACGAGGAGGAGGGAGGAAGGATCTGCAGCCTTACCAGCTTATTTACTCGTTCTTTGACGAACTTGGCAATCTTCTTCCGGGGCCCCAGGGGTATCCCCATTTCTTTCAGGTCCTCCACTGTGCACATGAGCTGAAAATATATATAAGAACCAGAATGAGAATCTTTTTTGTCTTCATGACATGCAATTATCAGGTTGACTTGAAACCAGGTCCTATAATTAGGGGCCGTCATATGTGCAGTTCTATGGATGTCATCGTATTGGGCTTTTCTTTCTCACAAAGGACTCGAGGTCGATCTGCTCGTTGTCGAAGGTGGTCTTGTAGTCGCACAGGCCCAGGTGCTCCAGCACAGCAACCAGCCCCTCCAAGTCCTCCCCATCCTCTTTGGGCTTCTCCTCAACAGCCTGGGCAGGGGCCGGACCGTTGCCCTGGGCGACGGTGGGAGCGGTCTGATTCAGAAGGATTCGAAAATATGAATTATAAAAACAAAAAAAATCACGTGGGCCACTTTCATTTTTTTACGCTTGATTTTAACTCCCAAATTGAACCACAACAAGGCTAATTAAATCTATTTTCCATCTACTGATGAAGTAATTTAAATTTGAGCTGCTTTCTAAGCATACCGCGTGACTGAGTCGACCTTACCTGTTTCCCGTCTGGTGGCCCTCCGTTAGAGGTCGGCATGGTGGGGATGGACTGTGCAAGGGAACCGTTCTTCTGATTGGACAGCAGGTCGAAGAGAATCAGGGAACCTGTTACGTGCAGAGACACTGGATGAGAGCTGGTCTGTGTTGTGACGTCAACAAAAGACATTTAGAAGACAATTCTGCTTCATCCAAATCGACTTAGATTGAACATTAGATGCATGTCATAAGGATTAGTTAGAGGATAACAGGGATGACTAGGTAGGTAGACTGCGTATATTGGGTTTTGAACCCAGAACCTTTTGGTTAGAAGTCAATCACCCTACACGACTATCCTCAGACACTGTTTTTCTCTCCATCACTGCTTTAGTCTTGTATTGCTTTTATTCTGTGCAATTCATGCAGCAACAAACTTTATCTGGTTATAAAGTTTTATTATCCCTATTTTATTTCTTATTTTTTCCGTTGAAGGCCCTCCATGAAACGTGTTAAAATGGCGACAGCGTCCCTCACCCAAGCTGTGGCCGGCTACCGAGACCTTGCCCCTGTAGTCCGGGTTCCTGGTCCTGAACAGCGTGTGGAGCCGGTTAATCTCCAGGGCCACAGTGTCCATGATGGTCTGGCAGTACGTGGGGCTGTTGTAGAACAGCACGTCCAACAGGGTCTCGTTGGTGAAGTGACGCAAGCGCCCCGTGCTGGGCAACGTGATCTTCTTGATTCTCCTGGGCGGGGAAAAAAAACCAAATCATAAATCAACATACAGCCTTATTGCTGAAAGCAGAGCCATCAGTATTCACGCTAGTCAAAGTGGTTAATTCATTAATAAATGAATGGCAATGATTGCCAAATCATTTTTTTTTTAATGCCTGCTAGAACTCCCATGCCCGTTGAATTAACACAAAACACTTTAAGTATTTTTAATCCTTTAGAGAACTGATATCAGCGTTTCCTCTGAAATTCCTGTAAGGAGTCAACATTGGACCGAGAAGAAACTCTTTCCTGGGCCCACCTGTCCACACCGGTGGCGTCTCCGTGAAGGGCCGTGTGCCACTGGACGGGGAGGAACTCCACCCGGCTGATGGAGTGATCCTCCTGGGCTGTCTTGAAGTGACTCTGCAGCAGCTTCAGCGACACACTCCGGAAGTCATCCACTGGGGAAACACCAATGCACAGCGAGGGACGATGAGGATGGATGATGGTGGTGGTTATGACGGGGGTGACATTGACGAGTGAAAAAGAAGAACCGTAAGCTGTGAAGAACTACGCAAGGAGCAGCAGCCGTGGTACTGACCGCACTCCACCATGCTCCTGAACCTGAGGTCACACACCGGCCCGATGCCGTGCACCATGAACACCAGGTGGTCCACCTTGGGAAGCTCACCTGCAATTAGAGAGCAGAATGAACGCAGAGCCTCAAGCTGCATCGGGTCCATCTGGGGGACCATGCAACAAGAAATTGTGTTTACATTATGCCGAGTCTTAGGAGAAGTTCAGAATCAGGCCTGCTTTTAGTTCAACCACTCTCAGGCCTCGGTTACACTTTTAAAACCACACTTTTGTGGTCAGATACGCCAGATATAGACGCTTGACACTGAATACGAACTCTGTGGCTGGATTTCACTTTCCCTCAAAAAAGCAGGTTATGTAGTTTGCGGGCCTTTTTTTTTTTTTAGTTAAGAGAGATATTGGATATTGAAGATATTCACACTCTGAATAAGCGACATGACACGGGTAACTAAATGACGCGATCACCAGTATGAGTCCTGTGTGTCTAGCGGTGTATACCTGCCCAGGAGAATCCTGGCGGGCTCCATGTAGGCATGGGGCATGGTTTTTATGACCTAGCCAGTAGTCTGCCCCGCATTGTGCCCAGATTGCGGTCCACCCACCCATGCAATCCGATCAGAATTCGAGCCCGACTCATACGTCTTACATTTTCCTTTGACTATCTTTCACATTTTACAACGGTTCCAGTAAAGGAGGGACATATCTACCGTCAGGCACTTCATCGTGGTCATCGTCGATGCCTCTCTTCACCACCCTGGGCCGGGTCTGACCCTCCTGGGTGGTGCCCCACTCGTCCGGCACAGCAGAGGGCTGGAACTGAACTATAACCTATTGGACAGCAAGAGAACGTAGACCATGTCAGACTCTTGCGTGGTGGGCACTCAATTGAATGGAAAGTATAACAATTTACTGTGTCACATCATGTGATTAGGTTCGGTTTCCCCACAAGGCGTTACCTTTGGGTTGTGCATGACGATAGTCTCCCCGGACGGGAACTCCAGCCTGCGGTGCCACTGGTTGGTAGACACTGCTTTCTTGTACTCCGCCTAACATCACCAGAAATTAATATGAAACAGTAGTACATGAACATACACCATGTTGAGGCTTTCATGGAGAGATACCACATTCTTTTCACTGTTCACTCAATCTTCTGGTGCTAACTGGTCTGGTATGCACAATAGGAATAACGTTAACGTAAGTATCAGGAAAATGTTAGAGACACAATAACAACAATTGGGTTTGCTGACTAACTGCTCTTTCACGTTCCCTTTCTCTGGGTGCTCTCACCAATTTGAGGCAATGTGGAGCACAATGTAAGTTTCAAAGGTGATCTTATATTCTCAAAGAAAGAGAAAAAACGAGGGTTGATTCACAATTATTTGCCACTTTGCGCTTCTACTACAACGAATCAGATCAAGTTAGATTAGTTTACTCTGGACTGCAGCAAAACCCTCTCCAGTCCGCCCAGCACGCAAGAAAACCGCGAATGAAGGGACCCACCTCCAGCTTGTCGCTGAACTCCTCTGAGTAGGGGACGAAGCGGCTGTCGTTGTCTCCCTTGTAGAACCAGGTGCAGCGCCGCACCTCCGTCTCGTCCTCCTCCCAGAAGACGGGCGTGCGCAGGCGGTCGTACAGCTGTACGTCGTAGCGCCCTCCATCCGTGCGCACGATCACGCTCTCCGGGTCTGGTTGCACTGTGCCCGACGATAAACTCCATTAACGAGACATCATTTTGATCCGACCTAAATGCTCCTGATCTCCAGAACCACCTCCCTTGTGTCATTAACCCAGCTACTCCGCCAATATGTGAAACCTACTCCAACTACAAATTCTATCGCCACAACAACAATTAAAAGGCTGATTTGGTATAACATGGTTACCATTCCTCTTCCCACCAAATTCAAAAGCTAAATTTGTCAATGTTTTAGGTACTGGCAGCCACCCATGTCGGATCTTACCCGAGTTGTACGTCTCCTCCAGCTGGATGGAGTCGATGATGCTGAAGGGAAGCCAGACGCTCTTGGACTCCACTTGTTTGCAGAAGAACCAGTGAGGCTGCACGGCCTCATAGACGTTGTACTGCATCATGGCATTGGCTGGGACCAACGCTCCAGCTGTGGTGGGAGGGGGCATTGGGGTCTGCATCTGGGTGGGAGGGGGCTGCAGACAGAGAAAATAGTTGAACGTCAAAACATTTTGAATAACTTTTTTTCTTGGTTTGGTTTGGACATTATATTAGGTTATAAACTACCGCAACAGCAGAATGAGTTGAATACAATTCTGAAAATAAAATGATTGACTTTTATGACAACAGTTAATTAATGAACAGCGAACAAAGCAGAAGCCGGGGGGAAAAAGAAACGGTCTAAGGAACGGTCTTAAGGAAGCCGGCCACTTGGTTAATAAAACATGCCCAATATAAAAAACAAACAAACGCTCCACCCATATACTGAGTTGGCTCATTGTTCACTCATTATGTTTATCTTATGAGTGGTTGATCATGGAGGACTCCAACCACTGCGTCTACCTTTGTGAATGCAGGCGGTGGCATGTGGAACGCCTGCGGTGGGGAGCCCAGAGAGTAGGGATTCTGCTGCTGATACTGCTGCTGGTGATGTGGCATGGCCGATGACGGCGGCTGGACCTCCGGCGCTGGCATATAAGGATTGGCTCTGCTGCTCAGCGGGGTGTGGCGGTACGGGTTGTGACTCAGAGGGGTGCTCTGTAAAGGGGGCGGGCCCGCTGCGGCGAGAGGAGGAGTTTGTCGTCCCATGGGGCTCTGGTAAACGTTGGCCCCAGCGAAGCCCAGGGTGGGGTTGGTTTGAAGGCCAGGCGGAGGTGGGGTCGGGGTCATGGTGCAGGGGAGAGAGGTCGGACCTGTTGGCACCGGAGGGGGAGCGGAGGATAAAGCAGGCGGCGGGCATTGCTGGTGGTGGCCTATGGATGCAAATGGGTCGCTGTTGGCTGCAGAGCTGGAGAAGTAGTTGAAAGTGGAGGGGGCCGGGGCGGTCGCAGATGTCTGACCGAGGAAACTGTCTTCTTCTCCCACATCTGTTGAATCATCTGTGAAATATTATGAAGAGTGAGGAATGACGTACACATGTAACAAATTACCACAATGAAGATAGTCTGAATAATACTAACAGTGTAAGCATTATTCACAATGACTATCTTCATTGTGGATACAATCCAGTCTTCACTACAATCTGGTAAAGCAGGGAGGAATTAAAAAATATATATTATCATAATAATATTTATTTGATATTATTTGACCAATTTACAGCTATAATCTGAAATGTGGATACGAAATTCATGGTGGGATGAATTGCTCATTTTACTAAGACTGAAGAGATGTATCAGACAAAATGTATGATTTCCAACGCTTTATACATAGGACCAACAAACAAGATCCCTAGACATTTAGTGCATTACAGCATCTAGTGAGTAATTTACATACAACTACATAATTTAAACTGAAACCCACAGCCTATTTGCCTAACAAAACACACTCCATCCATCTGGATATTGTAGAATCTGACCAATTACACGATGACATTCACAGAATTAAACAGAAAATACAACACAGAGTAGCTAATATATGTATATATATATTAGATAATATATGTACTGGATTGTTTTTCTGGTGTCAAACGAATGGCTAACTAGTGAGCTAAGCATCCTGCTAGTTAAAGTACCCATGTTAAACCCCAGATTTTTAACACAATGATCCAATAACATGTTATCTCACCGCCTGACAAAACCGCCGGACCTGTGGCCTGACTGACTGGGATGAATGGCAAACTGAAGTTAAACTCCGGTGCCGCACTAAACAGTAAATTTGCACTAGAGTTCGGCACATTATTATTTTTCCTATCAGCCATTTTCCCCTAAATTACACGTAGCCAATGCAAGTAGGCTTTAACCAACCACCCGGATCTCGAAGCGTTCCCGAACACATATACATGATCTATATAACATGTATATATGTGAGCCATGGTTGCCCCGGACTGACTATGATTTGTAGATCGGTGAAATTCACATCGGGTTGGAGGCGCTTTATTCATGATTGTTAGGCAGCACATCGTTTAACTACTGCCCCCTGTAGGCTTGGAAGGTTTATACATTTTGCGCAACTACAACATCGTTGTAATGAACATATATTTTTCTTCGATCGGAACACACCCCTTTAAAACAGTAAACCCTTAACTTCAATAGATTGAATAAATTGAATAACTATATTTGGTTGGTTAGAGTACAAACTTTATACTCAGTGGTGTCAGGCTGACCGGTTAACAAAAACAAGCGAACTTTTTTCTGTGACTAGTGACGCAAATTTCCCGCCATGAGAGCATCACTTCTGGTGTCTGGTCGGCGTGTGCGGGGATTGTAGAAGTAGACGTCAATACAATAAAAGTATTACAACTATTTTAGACTGTAGTAATTTTTCTTGTCAATCGAAGGGTCCATTGTCGAATCATGCCTTCTACAAATGATTGGATTAACAACCCTCTGGGTGTTGTGGAGGAGATGTTTGGTAAGAGCCAAGTCGAGACGCTCTCGCATGACAGCTACAGCACAGCGCTAACACGACCGAGCACATCTGCTACATTGCTTTTTCCCTTCCACTTCCCCAAAACTCAAAATCATTGTACCCACACAAATACATACATATAGATGACAGTTTAAGAAAATCACGGTTGTGAGGCAACTTTTCGCTTCATGGACATCCAGCGGGGACTTGTTGGCTTGTTTACATGTGATGCATAACCTATGCCTATTGTATTCCATCAGGTGCTTCCCAGAACAGTTCTGATTCTGGATGGGAAGCGAAAGCAACGGAGTTCTTTAGACAACGACTGAAGGAGAAAGACTCCCATACATGGGTAATCATTGTGACTTGCTGCTATATTTTTCAAACGATGCCTTCAGTGGTTGGAAACCGGTAGAAAAGAAAGGAAAAAACAACAACACATTTTTGAAATATAATAGATTTCTAATCAAATAAAGTTGAGACTGCAACATTCAAAATGCTGTGCTCATTTTTAGTTTTGTGGGTTGTTTTTGTTATCTCAACTTAGGTCCCATCCTTGAACGACGTCCCACTGCACTACCTGAAGCCAAACAGTCTTGTGAAGTTCCGTTGTTTAATCCAAGATATGTTCGATCCGGAGTTCTACATGGGAACATATGAGACGATTGATCCTTCCACCAAGGCCAAAGTAAATGCTTCCTATATCCCAACAGCTTACTTGCAAATGCTCTTTTGCAAGTGCATATGTGCTCAATTAATACACAGCTCTGCCCAACATCCGTGCTGGTTGTTCAGGTATGTATTTATTCATTTTTTCTGCTCAACCCCTCAGGTCTTGAGATGTGGAAAGTACAAAGACGTCACTGAATGCGGGGTGAGTCCGACCCTGACAAACTCCATAGCATTGTCATTATCAACGCTTCCTTCTTTAAACGGTTGCATTGATACGCATAGCTTTAACATACTCTTGTTTTTCTTACCCCAGGTGGATGTGGATTCTGGCAATATGGTGACTGCTGAGAGACATACCTTCTACTGTGTTCCTATCCCTGGAGAAAGTCCCTGGGTGAAGGAAATATCCTCTTGTGTGGTGGACTGTGTGTGTGTGTGTGTGTGTGTGTGTGTGTGTGTGTGTGTGTGTGTGTGTGTGTGTGTGTGTGTGTGTGT
>JAOPJO010000043.1:1330203-1342004 GCA_027123675.1 Molva macrophthalma | reverse complement strand
CACACACACACACACACACACACACACACACACACACACACACACACACACACACACACACACACACACACAGTCGGACTGCCAGGTTCACCTGCAGCCTCAGGTCACCCCCCCCAACATGGAGGCGTACCTGGGCTCCGTTCACACGGCCCAGTCGTCCTCCCAGCTCAACAAGTTCCGGCTCTACCTGACGATGGCCCGCACCCTGGACTACAGCATCTCAGAGGAGGCCACCAAGGTGAGGGGTCACCGCGAATGAGTAGTTCCCTTGAAGTCCCTGAACGTGTACATCTGTGTGGAGAAGAAAATCGATTATCTTCTAAGATTCTGAATTGATGCACAACTTCCAAAAATCATTTTTTCTTATTTTTTCCCCCCCGTTATGAGGTTTGCCTTTGTGTGTTCCCATTATTGCAATCAGTTGACATACATTTTTCAAATATGAATACGACTATCTTATATACACTTTACTCTGCTTTCATGCCATTATTTGATATGCGCCTTTCTAAGTGCACAGCAGACTGGAGTAGATCCTGACATTACCACCCTATGTACTGGATCGATAATTGGTTTGATTTGACAATCCAATCATGACCCACCGAAATATTCACACGTTAGAGGATAACTGTAGCGGGGAGACAATAGTTTCGACTGACTGAATCAATGCATTTTATTTATTAATCTAGTTGCAAACTAGCTTTTTAACAATTCCCTGCAGGATAAATAAGTTAAATCTATCGTTTACGTATACCGATGATATGATGTACGTTTTGGTTAAAGTGCTGTATGAGTTACCCAGGAGATAATATCGCTACTGTTGTTGGCCACAAGCTGACCCAGTCTGACCCTCCCCGTCTCCTCAGGCCGTTGAGGATGACTTTGTGGACATGAGGAAGGACGACCCGCAGAGCATCTCGGCAGACGACCTCCACAGGCTGCTGGTTGTAGCGAGGTATGCCAAGTCCCTGGCCAGGCCTAATTCTTTCCTTTTAATTCCTCATCCCATTTGTTAAAGGGCAAAGAGGATGAAATGGACTGGAAACAGCCCGTCTCAGCCCTCTCCTCAATTAAAATGCAGGCCAATAGGTGGCACTAAGAGGGAGGGGGGAGGTGAGTTACTGCGCATTAAAATGAAGTTGAGTTATTGATTACAACAAAGTATGAGAACCACTGGTTGGTGGTGAGATAATTTACACTTAAAATCTCATAATTTACTTTGGTCAAGATTAGATGTGTGCTTAAGGATTTGTCGTGGACATACATTTAAATCAAGCAAAAAACAAAAGGGAGTTAATGTTAATCCGCCTTTTTAAGACGGGAACAAGATTACAATTCTATTATTCACTTTGAAACGAAACAAGTAGTTCACTTTGTAGCTATTCTTAGGAGTTACTTTTCACATCATAAGTTGTGGAGGCAGGCTGAGATGACTGAGGTGTCGTCCCGTGGGCAGGTTGCTGTGTCTCAGCCAGGGCCAGACCGCTCTGTCCAGAGAGGCCTGGATGCGGGCCAAGCACATCGAGACCTTGCGCAGGAGCCGGAGCGAGCCGCGTGGATGCGTCAATGGCAACGAGCCCTGATGGAAATATCATACACTGTCTGACAATGACTGTTTGTTTTGATGCAAAGGTTCCAGAAATGTTTTGTAATAAAGTCGTTTTTCATGTTTCACGTATATTCACGTTATCTTTGCTTTTACTTGGAAGGATAATATGAGTTCAGGATTTAACGTTAGGTCAGTTCCTATCTTGCATTATGTATTTGACAGAAGAAAAACAAGGTCTACATACAATGAAGTAACAGTTAATGTCTCAAATATACATTTTTACTTTTTTTTTTAAACAATCGACCAATCCCTTTGAGAATGATGTTTCCTCCTGAATGAACAATAAACCTCACAACAAACCATACACTTGGTCACTCTTAAACTTTTATTACCAAGGAATGTAATCCAGGTCCAAAGTGTACAGTGCACATTGTTCAATTAGCACACCCCAGAGGAGACAAGAATAAATAGGGTATTTTAATATACAATAAAATCTGAACACCATGGAAAATAACAGGACAAATGGTCAGTTGTTAAATAGAAGTGAACTACGGCCAGGGACAGAATATAACGGGTGGTGCAAATGCTGGTAAAATGTGCTAAATGCAGTGCAATTATATGCTTGGACCTCTAATCACGTTGACACAAATGTCATGGTACATTAATGAAGGGGCAGGAATTAATACCATAGACAAATGAAAATGTGGTTTCAAAAGCACTTGGTGTGTGAGGGGGTTACAAAAAAAGGAAGGGGAGACTTCACCCGGGGAAACATTACTAAACCAGCTATTGCATATTAAAATCAAATTAAGACACCTATGATTCTGGCCTATTTGGATTGATTATTTTTCCTCTTAATTCAATACAGCCACAGACCTTGAATTTTGCAGAACTTAAAAAGACCCAACACTCACTATTCTCTTGCATGGCCATTCCGATACACTCCTCTTGCAGTACAGCAGTCACCTTAAAGCCTTTGTCTTTAAGCTGTGGCAGCACTAAGCAGTATCAGCCCGTTTCAGTAACAGACTGGTCGCTAAGGCCGCGTAGCACCTAAGCAGCATATGCTACAAAATGATTGAAAATAAATCCAAATAAAAAGAATAAGCTATCCCAGGAGTAAAATGCAGAAACCAGGCTAAATACAGTTTAGCAAACCACAAAAAGGTGCATCCATTGCCCTTCAACCTTAGGATCTTACAATGCAGGGAAGTAGATAAGTGGCCCACTGAGTCTTTACACTAAGAGAACAGTAATGAAACCTCTTGTTTCGACCATCTGGCGATGGTCGCAGTATACCATACTTTCTACTTATNNNNATATTCCTACCAAGATTTACAGCAGAGTAACATATATACCTTGGGAGACATGAGCACTCAACAGCAGCAGATGTGCAAACACAGAAAACCCACACATACTTTACATTAGATACATACATACAAATGTTACCGACGATATTTCAATTATCTCAAAGTTGCTCTGCTCGTTAAACGCAATCCCATATAGAATATAGAACTCTTGTGCCAGTAAATAACATATCCCAAAATAAAGCTCAACAACACACGCTTACCCTGAACATGGTCTCATACTGTATACAGTACACTAGATGTAACATGGAACACAACTGACTTTAAAAAGGTAGATTTTGCCATAAATACCTGATATATATGTACAATCCCACTTCAATTTACTATTAAGGCAAGAATGCTTTAGATGCTTTCGATTCAGGGAGTGCATAAAGCATTGAACAGTGTCTCTACTGTTTGGGCAGGGTTAAATTGCATATACCTAATGCTACTTCTCAGTCGCTCTCATGCAAAGTAAACAAACAATGTCCGCCCCAAGGAGATTAATTCAAAAACGCACCTTCAAAAAGTTAACTAGTACAAGCATTAGCATCATAAAACGTATTTCAAAAACCGTCCGCCACGACATCCCTCTGAATATCTTTGTAGTGAGCAAGCAACGGATCGGGGCTCCTTGCCAAATGAACTTGCGCAGACCTCAAACTAAGTTTTCTGCGACCAATATAAAAGCCAATGTGTGTATGGATAAACCACTGATGGGAGAGTTCTACTTAGGAAACAGCTATACATACAATAGTCACTATACATGTCAAACCAGTATTGACGTATACTTCTGGTGTGGTTATTGATTTCTAAAGTTGCTAGGTTACACTTCACAACACTGATATTACATAGGCCTAAACTATGCCACCTTGTCAGTTGGACAGCTATACGACGGGTAATATTTAACACATAGCCGGCCTTTGGGGAAACCAATAAAAGAAAAATCTCAAAATAGATTTGGACATTATCTACCACCAGTGTTAAGAATTGCAGCTATAAACAGGGTCTGTATCACAAATACAGACTCAATCAGTGACCGGCACAAAAGATGCATGGGAAATTTGGAGTCGGTCTTGCGGTAACATGCGTTTAAGATATATTTACCTTTGTTTCACATGCAGCCGTAGGACATTTGTTGGATATTTCCCTAAGACTGATATGTTTACATGCACACCAATACCGCATCCTTATGAGCCCTGTTGGATTGTAAATCGTACATAGCATAGTAAACCATATTATCTTGTCTGGCATGAACACTCAAATTCAGTTTGATCACTTGGTCTGCTCTCCATCATTGTGTATCAATTCAATATATAGATTTATCCACTATCCATCTAGGTTATAAACAAACATATATATCCACCTTTCTCAACATAGTACAAAACTATTGCTTTGTATTCTCTTTAAAAGTCTATCACATTTCTCTGAATCTTTCTGTATAAATATCAGTTATTTGGTAAGAAATACATTTAAATGTACAATACATACAATGAAGCTATGAACGGAATATTATGCAGAATCTTAATGGGATGATTTACAATGAGCTCAAAGAAGCAATAATAACATGATATAGTGTGCATGTAAACATAACGATGCCAGAGTTAGGCAATGCATCTCCTGTGCAAGAGTCAAAAACGTCAGACAGACGTAACTCAGGGGCAATATTTAAAAGCGGGGTTCCGGACAAAGATGAGGCCCTTTGTGCAAGCTTATGCTACTGCTACCATAAGTCTGTTTACACATCACTACTACGACTACAAAATCCTGCTGAAATCTTGGACGAGAGCTAGATCTGAATAATCCGTGTCTGGCACTGTGTAAACATCGCCCGTAGCTCGCTCTCCTGAACTTCGTTGACAACATCAGGCTCTGGGCTCTTCTGGACCTTTGCCACAGCGAAATTAATACCCTGGGTGAGGCCTGCCTGCGTGAGGCTGGCCACCTGCACCATCGAGCTCTTGATCTTGGCGAAGGGGGACACCACTCGGCTGCCGTTGCTGTCGTTGGGCGAGGGGCCCAGGCTGCCCTCTACCTGAGACGACAGGCTCCTCTGGGAGCCCCCCGAGACGGCCGAGCTGGGCTTCTGGACGGTCAGTAGGCCTGGGGCGGAGGTAGTGGTCTGGACGTCCAGCTGGGACGGCCTTGGGAGCTGAGGCTCGGGGGGTGGCTGCTCCGGGTCCGCCTGCCTGTCGGCGGGGTCCGCAGGGCCTTTGGTCTGCGGGTCATGGGGAGGGACGGTGGCGGACTTGATCTCTCCGAACACCTCCACGGGCTTGGTCTGTGCGTCCTGGGCAAACTGGTGGCAGTAGGCGTCGATGGGGGTTCCGAAGTCGATGAGGATGGCCTCCTCCGCCACGGAGGCGGAGCCTGGTGAGTCGTCCTCGGTGACCGGTGCGGGGCTCACCTGCTTCCCGTCGCAACCCGTGACCCGGACCACGGAGGGCACGTTCAGCTCCACGCTGCAGACCGACTGGGAGCGGCTCCCGAGCCGCGGGTTCGACACTACGATGCCGCAGCTGGGCAGCACATAGTCCACGTTCTCCAGGGAGCCGGCGCACAGGTGCTCCGGGTCGGAGTTGTACGAGTCGGAGTCGGAGGAGATCTCCGAGTTGGGGTCTCCTCCGAGCTCTTTCAGTGTCCCGCCGCCTGCGTTGCCGTCCGACGTCTCCAGGCTGCTGTCCGACTTCCACAGGTTGACGTGCATGGTGGGCTTCAGGTAGTTGACCTTGACGTCGGGCTTGGAGAAGGGGCCCAGCCTCCCGAGGGGCTTGAATGGGCCCATGTTGGTCCTGGTCTGCTTCACCCTCTGATTGAGGGATGAGAACTTATTGAGGAGGAAGCTTTTGCCCTGGGCAAGCCCAGAGGCTCCCTGGACCTGCTCCCCGCCTTTGTTCTGGATCCCCATGATATCTTCATGAGGTTTACTTTGCCGTCTGAAACAAGACCCACGAAACGTGAACAGAATTCAAAACATTCTGAAGACTTAAGGGACAAGAGTAAGTTCTTGACAACAGCCACCTGATCCCCTGCCTACCTCTCCAGCCTCTTCTCCACCACTAGCAGGTCCAGCCCCAGGGCTTCTTTGGTAATGCGCAGCATCTCAGCTATGCATTGGAGTGTGTCTGAAATGTATTGGGAATGCATGTACCTCACAGTTGAATTTGTGTAAGGGGTCTATAGAAAGACAAATCTTTTTGAAAGCTATAGAACGCGCCTCACCTTTTCCATCGTCCTCAGGATTGCGTGTGGCTGCTCTTAACGTGTGGAAGTACCCACTGGTCTCTTCGTTTCTGTAATGCAGACGCATGCAGCAGTACTTTGGCTTCCCAAACAACGTGGGCTCTGGACCTGCAATACAAACAGGCACCTACTTGTTGTATTTGTCATGCACTTCTTCACTCATGTACAACACAAAATATATATTTATCGAAACTTCAGACCAAGTAACTTGATTGACAAGTGGCATTCTATGAGGGCTGATATAGAGTAGAACAGCACTGGGGCTTTTAACTATGCATATATCACTCCGCTGTACAAGTGTTTCTAATAACCGTTAATTACATTAACGATCAAAAGCTGTTAACTCTTGTTTCGATCAATTCACACATGCCACCAAAGTGACTGTCGACAGACTATTATTTCTCTGGCTGCACAATAAATGATGAATAAAAGATAAATGTTCATTATACAAAGCCACCTGCGGTAACGTGTATACCCACGCAAAGTAGCAAGCTAGTGTGCAGGAAAATGTTTGTGAATGACTAAATAAACAAATCATAATCTGTAATAAATGGTGCTTGTAAAACTGTTCCCTCATGTGTGATAATGCTTCAACATTGTCAGAGCTAGCATGATATTTCTCGGAAGGGTTCAGTGACAAATTGTTTGACATTTTAACTTTTCAGCGTAACTCGAGTGTAATACATTACCGATCTCAATCTTCTCCATTCCCTCTAAATTAAGGCGCTGGTACTGGTTAACTTTGTCGGCCTCTTCATCATAGCTAATTAGGGGGAAAACAATATCAACTTTAAAAAAAATGGTGCTAATAAAACAAACCAGTAACAAAGACAATAAAATTAAAAAGTATTTACTTACTAAGCAATGTAGTAGGCATTGTTGGATAGAAGAAGCAGGACATCTACATCTTTGTTGGTGGCATCTATAATGCTATGGATCAAAAAAATAAAAATAGTCAGTGGTAAGGTTCACAGAGTGAAACAGTTGTAGTATTTGTAGTACCACAATCTGGTTGTAAAAAACGCATGAATATTTAATGAAAAAGGCTTTGAGCCTCCACGGCGTGGAGCTAACGCCTCGACGAACCTCATGTCACAGTTGATGAGGGCCCAGCCCCCATGGAACTTCTCATCGTCCGGCAGCAGCAGCTGCATGTAGGTCTGCAGCAGCAGGCTGACCTGCTCCTGCGCTCCCCTCTGGCTCTCCTTTTCCTTCTCCTCGTGCTCCTTCTCCTTGCTGAAGATGGAGTACAGGTCCTCTGTGACCGGCAGGCCCATCATCAGATCTGCAGAGAGAGAGAGCGACAAAGAGTGAGACAAATTGGAAAAGTGCTGTGCTGGCTTTGGCTGTGGGCCGAGGCTGATCTGTTTAGGGACAAGCTGGACACGTTTTTTTGGCTGGAATTACCGGTCCTTCCTTACCGATAACGGCTTGTCTGTACGCGTCTCGGAAGCGGTTGAGATAGTAGCGGTTGGCTGAGTTCACGCCATCCTTCATCACGCCTGCCAGCCTCCGTTCCCCGGTCCTAGTGAAGTCTCCCTGCAATCATTCACACATGCTTTAACCGTTGGGACCCCGATCATGGGTCCTGGCCAAGTAGGTAGAACCATTACATGTTTACATAACATCACATTTAATTAGCTGACGCTTTCATCCAAAGCGACTTACAAGAAGTGTATTCAACCATGAAGATGCAACCCAAAAAGTGCAGGAATCATGGGAGTACATACAATTCTCACTTTCATTAAATTACTTTTTTACATATTAAGCATTTTATCTGGTATGTTTCATGTATGTTGACTGAAATGCAACTGTGTAGAACCAAGAAACCTTTCAATTCCACAATACAAGGCCTGTACAATTTGGTCATGCGGATCAGTAATTTCGGTTCCCCTTCCCAGTTCCTTTTCTAATGTATATTTGCATCATCAACATTCATTTTTTTAACATTCTTGCATCACTTGATCACTATAGAAGAAGGTTTTTTTTTTCTTACTACTAAAATATATTACAAAAACAATGAAGGCTTGTAATTCTTGGTGCTTTTTCTTTTAAGGGTTGACCCATTGTTGACTTATTTTGGTCCCAGTGAATCTCGTTACACAGGAAAACAAGGTACACATGGTATACCTTGAGGGCAGCCGTGCCGGCGTACTGCCTGCTTATGGTGTCTCCGTTGTTGGCCCACATGACTTGGTAGATCCTGTAGCACTTGGGTGGGAGGGGCTGCTCTGGAGGCATCACGCCTAGTTTCTTCAGCTGGAGGAGGACGTAACCATGGTTATTAACACAGCACATGGCCTTTTGCACCACCTACTTGAATACAGCACTGCATTTGGCTCCAGATAGACGCATCCATTTTAAGTCTTCATTTGAATGCTGACATGCTCTTTCCTCTAAGAAGACCATTTTGGGCAGAAAGCAACCAAATATCGACGTGTATTTCATCAGGTAAAAGTCACACATTGTTATTGTAATATTCTTGTAACAACAGCTTGATATGAGCTTAAGACTATACGACTAATAGAAATGTGATTGATGCAGGTGGCCCTGCTTCATGTAAGACCATGTCAGTTCAGACATCAAAATGGGGAAGATCTCAAGTCTTGAGCTCGACAGCAGTGTCAGTACAGAAATATATATTTTTTAAATGTTCACGTCCAAAAAAGACTTAAGACCTAAACAAAGCGAGCAAAAAAAACACAGCCTCACTACATTTGCACTGCGTGCGCTTTGCTCAGGTTAAACATTTATTTTTTGGGGTCCCGCCACAAATATGAACCGAAGTTTGGGGTCTGTGTGCTTCGGGACAGATCTCACCTGCTGCTCCATCACGGCCCGAGCGATAGCAGCCTGCACAACGTTGGTCCGGTCCAGGCAATCCATACAGTTGACCCGGAAGATTCCATCCTGCTGGCAAATAACGCCAGCTTGGTCCACCCTGGGAGAAAGTACAACGGGTCACTTTAGGATAAATTCACTAGGAAACGCTTTTCAAATCCCTAATCATGAAGCAAACTAACGCACAACAATCTAATTTATCATTTCAGAGCTGCAGCACAATGACCCAAAATGAACTGGACTTGACTACTCACCAGCCCCATTTCATGTCAGTGATGATGTCAGAGATAGCATCCGTCAGTACTTGCACATTCTCAAACTTCATACCACGGCTGGGGAATAGAGAGAATAAAAGGGTAGAGTGACCTAACAGGTAGCCTATAGTAATGATTCATTGTAATTGTCGATTAAAACATCCCTTTGGTCTCCCCGGAGGAGTAGATTGTCCTACCAGTGCTCATGGAAGTCGAATGAGACATATGTGAGGTTTGGGTTGTTGTAAAGGAGGACTTGTTTCAGATAGGAATCCCCAATTATCTTTTCGCGCCCGCCTTGGTCCACCAAATTGATGATGACCTGGTGAAGAAGGAGAGGAAAGTGTCATGCTGGAGTCAGCCATTTGGTCAGAAGTGACATTTAGGCAGATGGACTTGACTCAAGAAGATGGGCTGGTTTAACACGACCTTCAGGACACACTGGGAGACTTCAGAGTGAGTCACCAACTTTTGATCAACAATGAGATCTTGCGTTAATATGCTACATGGTCAAGAAGAGATTCTTTGGATCGCGGCAGCGGATGCACTCCACTATCGAGACCCTACTGGGTAGATCTTTCAGAACAACCACACAGCAGGTTTTACTATGGTAACACTTGGTGTTGTACCCCTCACCTGTTTCTGGTAAAGTCGTAGCTGTTCATCAAAATGGGAAGCAAAAAAAGGAACAGTCTCGTTCTCCCCTGAAACAATGAAGGTATACTATCAATTAATAATCAGCTGTTTATTTTAACTTGTAATACATTTGTAAGAATGGGACTTCAAAATAGGGATTCAATAGAGTAGAGTGGACGTGTGTAGCTTAACTGCTTTTTATGACATTAACACTGCCAGGGTTAATTCAATTTGCACTTTAGTACACCAGGCTAGGATATGTTTGTAATCACGGTATTGAAAGATGCTAGTGAAAAGGGTCCACCAAATAGCATACATCTTCTAAAAAAACACAGTACCTCGGAAATCAGATAAGTCTGGTCTTATTTCAAGCAAAAAAGACAACAAAGAAGACAAAGCCGCTCGTTCTACAACAGCTCCTGAGGGAGAGCGATCACATGACCCGATGCGGCGTCACGTGATCACAGGGCGCGCTGACCTTTCTCCAGGCGAGGCCGGGGGTTGTAGCGGTAGCCCGCCTGGCTCCAGAAGACCGGCACCGAGCCGCGGCTCTGTACAAAGGACAGTGTGTGGCTGTGCACGTGGATCAGCTGCTCCGTCTCCACATAGTTGGCAACATGGCCGTCCGTGTCCACGCCACGGCGCTTGTAGCGCATGCCTTTGGCAGGAGGAAGAGGGTGGGAGGGAATCATCTTTACTTACACATCGTCATCGGAACGGATCAGGTGTCCCCCACGAGCGTAACAAAAACACCTTGGTGAATTAATTAAACCACAACCTGGTGTGAACCTGGCCGGGACGGCGCCGCTTGTGAAAAGGGAGATTTGTGCGAGGCTCTTGTATGTTGTGCGTCTAAGGGTTTACAAGGTGGATACAAAAATGTGATATAGTGTAATACATTTAGCCGCAATGAATGTAGAGCTAATGCGGGAGTTGCGGGAGTTGCAATTCTAAAATAGAGGGCTAACGTATGCTAGTGTGGTTTCTGATGATGTTACAGCACATGATACACGTGTGGCTGACGAAAGTCAATACAAGCACATTAAGGCATTTATGGTTGGTTTATCTCAACCCACCAGTTAAAAATCTTAAATTAAGCACAGACTTCAGACTGAAACAGCCACCTGAGCACGACAGTGGCGATCTAAACGGTACCTGCGCGGTGACGGCTACGGCGAGAGATGAGGGCCACGGTGAAGCGAGGGTAGATGTCGTCCACGCAGGTGAGCTCCTGGGGCGGGGTCTCTGGGCTGCTCCTCTCCTCGTCGGGGCTCTCGCTGTAGTTCACCACCAGCTCCTCCACCTGGACAAACCCCTGGATGATGGGGGTCACCCAGAAGTCCACTTCTGGGTCCTGGTGGAAAGGTTAACCGTAAGATTGCGATAAGAAACACATTTTGAAACAGTGTTTTACACACTGCTAGGTAGACTTACACTTTAAACTAATTACATAACATTTATCCCAACAACAATTATTTTTAAAAATCTATTCATATTTGTGACAGAGAGGCTGTGATCATCTGAATGCATCGCAATCTGTGCTTAAGAGAACATTTGGAAATAGCACACATCCCCAAACTGTGAAGACAGCCTTTCTCTCGGGATGCTTTGCTGCATTTATTCCTCAGATAAAGCAGTGAGTCATGCGTTGATGTTTTGGTTTTCTTACGAAAAAAGCCATTACCTGGAGGTCAATAAGTTCCTGAATCATGTGTTTGTTCCAGAAAAAACGATCATCAACCTGGCAGAGAATTTGAATAAAAAGAGAAGGTCGACCAAAAAAAACAAAACATAATTTTCCCATTTGGTAATAATACAAATGACTGGATTAAAAAGTGAATGTTCTTGTTGTTCCATTTGTGTGTGTGTGTGTGTGTGTGTGTATGTATGTATGTATGTATGTATGTATGTATGTATGTATGTATGTATGTATGT
>JAOPJO010000043.1:1318090-1328736 GCA_027123675.1 Molva macrophthalma | reverse complement strand
GTGTGTGTGTGTGTGTGTGTGTGTGTGTGTGTGTGTGTGTGTGTGTGTGTGTGTGTGTGTGTGTGTGTGTGTGAAACAGGATGTCATATTTATAATAATAGTTACATTCGTAAGGGTTATTTCCTCACTTTCTATTGATATGCATAGTTTATATTGAATGTTTCAAAATAATCATCTTCCACGTTGCACCTTTAAGAGATTATTCATACTGACTCATGCAGTCACGGTCTGCATGAGTACAATGAGAAGAGGTTGAAGAGTACAACTCACAAGCATTAGCAAATTAGATCCAACAGAATGCACATGAAATCACGTGAAGAGGGAAATATTAGAATGCACACCTCTAACTCAAGCTCCTGGGGCTCCTCATCAGACAGAGGAATGACCGCGATCTTGGTGATCTTGTAGACTTTGTGATTACCAGGCAACCTGCCAACCAATGCTTTCTGCCGGATTAACACCAGGCCAAGAGGAAGATCTGCCATTGGGAACAGGGCGGGATGTAGAAGGAAAGAGATACATCATGGGCCACGGATTCTTCGCATTCGACATAGTGTGTGTGATGAAACCTGCCGTTCTATCGGCCTCAGAATAATTAGCTCTGTTCATTAGGCAAACAAAGACATCCAACAGGGACGTTTCAAACAAGAAAATTGTATTGTTATCAATATTATTCATGTTCACACTGTCCTTTTCTTGTGAAGAGGATCATTTGTTTGTAGTTAGCATGATGTGGATAAACTTGTTAGTCTTACAAAGTAGTTGAGAATAAATAGTTTGAAATCCATTCTCATTTCTTACAAACCTGTGTGAAGTTGTATCTTTCCAATGAGTCCTTCCACTAGACCCAGACACACTGGGTTCCAAGCTAAAAGTAGGTCCGTTGCTGGAATGAAAACAGGGAATGGAGTGGAAAGGTAGTTAGAAGAAGACACTGGACATTTGACAGAACCTGAAAACACTACTTCCACATGGAAGGGCCCTGTAAGAGATTTCCAAAGAAATCCCCCAAAATGCACACACAAATAGGCCGATAGGTTCCAAGGTTCCAAGTCATGGTTGTGCCACCCTGGGTACACACACAAGTCACCAACAAGCAAATGCAAGGATCTTAATAAACCCGACACAATATTGGAAGGCTGCCACATTTCAAGTTCAAACACATTTACGTGAACATTGTCCTCTTCAGCTTGGAGAAAATACAGTGAGGTGTCTCATGACACACGTGTGAACATCAGATCAAGTTCTCTGTGTTACGGCCGTGGTGGAGTGCTCCACTAGTGGCAACCTCCATCTCTTATCAATGACCAATTTTTTATTTGATCTTATTTTAGCTTAGTCTCACTATTTCTTATTTTGTATCTGTGAATTCTTCTTTCATGTGAGGTTTGATTTTGCCCGAGAGAGCTCTTTCTCATCCTCTTTAAAAAAAATTGTAGTCTCTGTACAATTTTGTTTCAAAGGTACTATAGAAATAAATGTATAATAGTATGACAAAGAAAAAAAAGAAATAGAAAGAGAAAAGGGCAGGCGCAGATAATAACATCAACAGCCAGCGAAGCGCAGAGAGCTTGGACTGTAAGCAGCGTCAGAAACGTACCCTTCCTGTTATATGAGCTACAGGAATTACCCTGATCTCAAAACAAAAACCACCACAATAATACCTTGGGAGTCCCTTGGAATATAAAATATCACGGAAATTGTCTACAGTGTACTGGTGTCAACCGTCCCCAATGAGTAGTCGAAACCCTTTTCCAATTAAATAATGGAAGAGTGTGCAACCCAAACCTGTTCAGGTTGGCTGCACAGCCATATAACTTTAAGCAAAGGAGAAGATAGCATGCAAAGCCTTTCGCTATCTCTACCTGTACTTCATCTGTACATTTGGTTGGCTGCCATTACATTTTATTACTTGACTTAATCCCTATTACCTTTAAACCACACCAAGACAAACAACAACACAATGACACACCAAGGACAACACTCCAGAAATGTGGTACATGGAACTGGTTCATCGAAAGTATATAAGACTATAATTATATAATTATATAATTATCCTGGAAATGTCAATACAGAATGTTTAAAGCAAAAATGTATTATTAAAATATAATCTGTGTCCGTTTCTCAACAATAAAACAAGTATTTATATTATTGGAGCAATTGTCTAAACCTTATTTTTACTTCTCTCTAGAATATCAATGAATATATGTTACATCAACAGATAAGGACCTTATGTTCTCGCAGTTAGTGAAACCCGAAGGTAATTGATTCATCTTATGGCTTAATGTGTTAGGAAGCTCTTTAATAAAAGTAACCAGTTACTACGCCCATGTTTGTTCAAGAATGTGCTCTGGAGAGGAGGTGGTTATAGGAAACACAACGGAAATGGAGTTTAGGTATAGGGTGTGGACGGATCGAACAACATGACATTCCGAATTGTAGAGAAATTCATGATCTATTTGACAGCCATAATAAAAGGTGACGTTACAAAAAGGAAGTGGACGCAATGTCAACAAGTCACTGTAAATACAGGTGTGAAAAGGGAGAAAGCAGGAGGTTACATGACCTGCTGTTGTTAACCCACAACCACCTTATGACGTTTTATGTCACTATGAACGTAATCGTGTCATGGATATCTCCCTGAGGGACTACCAAATTGTTGTCTTGTAGACGAAGTGGGTACGATGATTGAAAAACGTGATACCAGATGTAGAGGCTGAAACCCAGTGCTCACCAGGTCTGACGCTCATGGTCCCATCTTGTCGGCTGCACCACAGAGCTCTGTCGCCGCTCTGAAGGATGTAATGGTCTTTGGCTTGGAACAGCTCCATGATGCCCTTCACTTTAGGCAACTGTGTAGCCAGCTGTCAAAATAAAGATCTTAATAATATCAATTCGTCGTCTTAGTTGCCCAAAAAAACGGAGCAGGTTGAATCAGAAAGCTACTGGCTAACCACGGATAGCTCAGCTCGGGTGTACAGGCTGCTGCGCTAGCTAGCCCGCTAGCAAGCTAGCAGCAGCTGGATGCCTAACAAATTCCTTAATTTGACTTTGACACATGATAGAAAAAAGTAATGTCCTGCTTTCAATGCGCGTTGCAGTCCTTCTCAAAATCATGTTACGATCATTCAAATCCGTGACTGGGGTTGGTTCATAGCTCTCCGTGAGCCGCGTCTTCATTGAAGACGACACGCCAGACGCGTCTGTTTCCTGCTCTAAACAAATGCACGTGACCCTCTACCTGACTCGCCATCCACTAGAGACCACCCCAATACATAAAACACCTTTAATCTAGATATCAGCAGCATACCTCCTCCGTCGTCTTAATGTTTTTATTGCAGATGGAGATAAAAATAGAGAAACATCACAACGTGTAGGCTATTTCTTACGAGGTACTGAATAATCCCTGAAGTGGAAAAACGCTGACTAGTGGAAGACGCAAAACCGGTAGTCTTACTTTTATGGGAAGACAAAAGCAAAAGGCAGGAGCCAAGGCAATCCTCAGAAATTGTGGAAATATCTTTGTATTACGATGTTATGTGCGAATGTGGAGGCGCATTTCAAAATAACAGCTATTAACATATTGAACTTTCAACAGCAGAAGTCAAAGAATGGTTAACCTGTGTTCATTTTATAAAACCAGGGCATTGGTTTTGCAGGATCCTTTATCGTTTATTGCGCAAATGCATTTGTGATCACTCAAAATCAATTAATGTCAGTTCGATTTTTATTTGGAACAATAACAACGTCCATTGCCTTCAACAATAATCCAATCCTTAAATTATGTTGTAAATACTAGTAATACAAACATTTACCAAATGATTCTTTCAAAAGCTAGATGGCATTCTCTGAAAAGTATTACCTTCCACATAGCAACGTAATTTCATTACAATATGAATCTCAAAAGGGGTAAAAGCCACTGTAGACTTAATTTATATATAGTATATATAAATATATATATATAGTTACTTTTATAGCCTTTGCATTATTGATTCTGTTACATACGGGTGCTTTGATTGCTCTCTGTGCTCCCTGTCTATCTGTAACCGTGATTCTTACAGAGCAGCAAGGGCTGATTGTCCCATACACACAGCTTACATCCACATCTATCATAACTATGCATTGATAAATGTACCAAAAAAGCACAAATTATTAGTTTCTTACCTTGTTCAAAATATAGCAATATTATATTTCCAAATAACAACTAGAAATGTTCACGAAAAAAACACTCAACAATACAATCAAAACTTGTGTAACTGAAGTATTTCAAACAAACGTTGATCTTTCAGCATGTTACAATTCAAGAGTGTCAAAAGTGCATACAGTAGAATAGGTAATGCATCAAAAGCAGCATCTACTAAACCTATCTAAAGCAGCTCAGAAAAATACCAATTTGGCTGCCAATGAAAAATGGTTTCCTGCTGGCTGAGTTTTGCAGTTTGTATGTTTGTGACACCCCCAGGTATTACACTGATGATCCTATTGGTGCTCCTCCAACTGTAAACATACTGTCTTTAGCTGTTTTGTGATCAAGACAAAAGGCAACTACACATACACAAAGACTCTTACCACAGTCTTAATCAAAAAGGCCTCAACACTGTGATTTGGACAGCTTTCCTTAATGGGATGCCAATGGCACTACAAAGAAAGGCAGCTACATTGGCTTTAAAACATAATTGTACTGAGCCACCATTACTTATGTGGTGAATGCCAGGAAATACCAACACTGTTAAGTACTCACTGCATGCAACTTAAAGGTTAGAAACTGTTGTATAACGTGAGGAGAAAGGGGGACAGTATACTGGGACTGATAAACACCAACTTCCAATATTTCGATTTGATCTTTCTGCCCTCTTGGTTTGACCACTGTGCAAGTCATTAAGATATCTCCCTCGAAGCCTCAATATTTCCCGTGACCATCATACTAGGTTCGTCTTTCTGTGGCAGGCTGTTGCCCTCTGATGAGGGCATCCGGGCTGGTGCGGTGGGTCGCTCATCCAGTTGCTCCAGTTCCTCAAGTATTGTTTGAACTCGGCGGACTCCGTCGCGTCTCGCCTGTCGAACATCCACCCGTCCCTCCGGGTCTACAGAGTCCAGTGCTAAAAGCTCTTTGGTTAAATTCTCCTCCAGTACTAAGTATCTCTTGTCGTTCTTCTTGCCATCAAAGCATCGGACTTCATGCTCCAGCTTGGAGACTCTGTCTACGATCAGTTGCACCTTGGCCAACCCGGGGTGACATGGGCCGGGAGCGGCTGGTTCCTCGCTAACCTTAGCAGCAGGGACACTTCCAGGAGCAGGGTCCTGGGGTTCTGTTTTAGGGGGTATTTGGACTGTGATATTCGCCGTTTGCTGTGGTGGTGGTTGGGGCTTCTGGAACTGTGGCGGTGGTGTGTACAACTGTTCAGGCTGTGGTTCAGGCTGTGGTTCAGGCTGTTGTTCAGGCTGTTGTTCAGGCTGTTGTTCGGGCTGTTGCAGAAGTTGGTGAATAACTGTAGGGGGCGGCAGCGGGGCCTTTTGAAACTCATGTGGTGGCGGAGATTGCTGTTGTGGGAACTGTGGTGCATACTGGGCTTGTTGGGCCTGCGGCCATTGCTGTCGTGTTGGCTCATGGAAGTGGACAGGAGGAGGTGGAGGTGGAAATGGTTCGCTGTCAATTTCCATGTCGAAAGACTGTGGTGATTGGGGTTTCTCTGGCTTCTGCTGGCTGGTAAATGTTTCCTGCTCAATCTTCACAGGTACGTCTCTTGATATGTGCTGCTGAACCTACAAAAATAGAGGACGTATTATTAACCATCTGGAAAGTATGCTCTTCAAATGAACTGTATTGATCATGACCCACTTCAACTGTAATGTGCCATGGAAGGGACTCTTTATTGGTCTTTTATTTGTTACCTGTGGACGCTCTCCCATCACTTGTGTTACAGCAGGAGACTGACTTCTTAAATGCTGTGGGTGGTGAATGGGTGCTGTTTCACGATGCCGGGGGGGCTGCATGGGCCCACAATGGCTAGTCCGTTCTTCTGGCTGTGGCCGATGGAAAGGCTGCTGGTGCTCGGAGTAAGGAAGGCGTTGGGAATAAACTGTGGGGTTTAATTGGGCTGACTGAGCTGGTGCTTGGCTTCCACTGCTCTCATGGATCACAGGAATGGGTATGTAACCTGCCTGCAGACCCGTGCTGCTGCGTCTCTGGGGTTGTTGGAAAGGTGCGCTGTAAACCTTCAAAATAAAAGTTAAAATTGCAGCCGTTAACATCTAAGAATTTCAGTCAAATTAAAAAGTGGTCACTTGTATTCAATGTATAGGACCTAAATTGAATGCACGTATTCATTGGTACACCTCAACTTTATACTTATAATATTTATTACTTATATTCTTTATTGTCCATTCATAATCTCCCTTTGCGTATGACCACCAGGATACATATGCTATGTTCCCCATTAACACATTTTCTGGAATGTGTTTTATTTGTGTCTTATTTTTTAGTTTGTATATTTTTTGCTTAATAATTGGATATCTTCTTGCTAATTCCTTCAACGTATTTGTTGCTTGCCATGTCCCAAGAATTTCACTGTCCAGCATGACCCTGTGTTATACCCTTTGGCTTTGAAGTAAAGCTAAACAAATAAAACGATCTTACAATACATTCCAGATGAGATAATTCACCTGCATACTTTAATGTGAGTTGAGAATGCGCTAATGTCTGAGCTGCAGTCTCACCTCGGTTGTGTGAGACGTGGGTGAGCAGGACTTGCTGGGCTCAGGGGAGCTGCAGTCAGGGGGCGCGTGGAGAGGAGATCTGGGTCTGCAGTGGAGCCCTGGCGTCGGGGAAGGCGTTTGCCCGTCCGTGCGGACGTTCTGTGTGGCGCTCGGCTGGATGTAGGAAAAAGACGGCTGCTGTTGCTGTCGTAGTTCGGCGCCCTCGTGGAAGATGGGGATAGGGACGTACCCTTGGCGTAGGGTGGGGTGCTTCATCTCTCTCACAAAGGCCTTCTGCCCCTCCTGGGGGCTTGTATCCGGTGGGACGTTGGGTCCGTTTAGATTCAGCTGACTGACCTGAAAGAGAGGCGAGGCGTTGATATGTCACACGTAGAATATAAAATACATTGAGGTCCCAGAAATTAAGGGAAGAGTGGTCTTTCAAAATCTTTAACACTTAATGTTAAAGGCAGCATTTGAGAACCCAACCCTGTTGACTTTAAAGATATGTCAGCATCAGCCTTGTAATATCTCAAGGATTAAAAGACAGTAATAAGGCCAAAGCAGCTTTGCTAAAATGATAGCACATTCCCAAAAAGTGAAGATCAAAATCAACATAATGTTGTACAAGAATATCTAATACTGCCAAAATCAGACATATTTGCTGATAAACCTTGATTCTTTGTGAGGGTAGTAAGAACATCCAACATCCCTTGATACAAAAGGCTGTGCGATCTGAAGGAATTTCTGAAGAATATGTCAAAGAATGTCCTTGCTATGTAAAAATTGTGTTCACTTCAATTTGGAAGGAGCACAGCAGGGTAAACAAAAACATAAGTGCATATGCTAGAAGTGTCATCTAAAAAACTATAACAAAATACATAGATTCAATTTTTCAGGTGTATGTCACATCATGTGAAACAAAAAATAACTACATTTGCATAGCAAATGGAAAGAAATAAGCCATTTTAACTACTACACTTTTTCTCTACACTAAAGATCTAAAGACTTTATATATTCTTAATGTGGGTTTTTGAGAATGATATGATAGTAGGCCACATGTACAATTGGCACTGAACTTTTCCCTGTCTCTTTTGGCTTGTCCTGTACAGCGTAGGGCTACACAAAAGAGAATCTACAAGGCACCTGTTAATGACAACCAGGGAGGGAAGCTCATAAGCAACAGGTCTATTGATAGCACACCACTTATTGCGCATGGTATATTTATAAGTACACTGTTTCAAGTTCTGTTTCAGTTCATTGAGAAAATATATGGAAGCCTATGTTGGAAACATTCGAACACAGGTTAAAATCTCTAAGAAAAAAGTTGACAAATAACTCTGAACGACCCTTTGCCCTCTGCCATTTCACTGTGGGACGCTGTAGTCTCTTTTGCTTGAAGCACTGCACCATTTTTATCCCCTGACAGCTGTGTCTTTCCAGCAGATTCTTCGTGACACTAAGTTTGGACGGCAAGAGTGGATCTCGCAAAAACCTGCTATTTTACAGATCGATGCCACCTCAATCTGATGATGAGACGATGTGTCGATAAATGCGTAAACATGTTTCATATTATAAAAACATTGACAGTTTATAATATTACACAAGGCCAAACGTAAACAGACAGACTCAATCCTTGTAAGGAAAAAAGTTTCTCCAAACCAGACAACGACGGGCAGAAACATTTCCAACATGTCTATAGCTCGTACTCACAAGCGCTCTTTACATACTGCAACGTGCGTCATCTAGCAATCATTCGCTTAGATCATACGACCAGAATATAACGGAGCAATACTAGTAATAATAGGCTTATGAGCTGTTGCTGTCGCGGAGGCCTATAACGGAATTGTGGCAGACCTTTGCCAATATTTTACGGTCAACAACATATCAAATTATAAAGCTGAAATACACTCTTGGCAACCCGTCAATAACCCAAACACCCAAATAGGAAAATAAGGGCTATCGACACCCTAATTGAAATCGACTATAATAATAAGGGGAAAAAAACAATCAACTTCATAGACCGAGTCTCGTACCTTTTTGACATCATGCCGTGGGTCATTCCAGGTTGTTGTGCAATTATTATGATCCACAAAAAAAGGCCAACCAGTCTGTGGGTCTATTTTAATTTCCCATCCAAGAGGCAGTGGGTCGTTGTTATTTGCCATTGCTACTATTGGTGACTGTGTCCTTACGCTGTCCATGTCGCTGGCTTTAGGTACTGAGACATTCCTACATGCAACGGACTCTTTAAAGATTCCTTAAATGACGTATAAAAAAGGGGCTGGAAGTTTCTCGAAATAGCGCGATGTGCTTCGGGGCGTTGAACCAAGTCTGTATCTCTGCAGACCGGAGCCATTGGGAGGACGCCGCAAGTGGGAGGGACTTTAGTATGTCCATGTCTTCTCGGTACTCGAAGATGATCAGGAAGGGGTTCGTTGTCCTCATCACCCTCCTGCGTCTCCTGCCGCTCCTACAGGGCCACCTGCCGCTCTTCCTCCTCCATCTTGCCGCTCCTTCAGGGCCACCTGCGGCTCCTCCTCATCAATCCTCCCGCTATCCTTCCCATCTATCCCAGTAATCGTTGGCTCTGTGACTTTGCCGCCGAACAACTCGTTGTAGCTGCGGATCCAGAGCACAGCCGTGTGGAAGTCTCTTATTATGCTGGGCTTCTGCTTGGACAAAAAAGGAAAGCCTGACAGACAACCTAATCCACCATTGAGGATTTTTAGGAGTTCTCGAAAGGGAAGAACATCTTAAAACAATATCCGGCCATGTTCCCAAAGTATGCTGCAATAATATTTATTTAGAATCAAATTCTTGATTCTACATAAAATACTACAGAACTTCGCACTAGATAGATAGATAGATAGATAGATAGATTGATAGTCCTTTATTAATCCCCCTTAGGAGAAATTCACGGGTGACCAGCAGTACAGTGGGAAAGATAGTGCAAAACAAGTATATATACAAATAAAATGTAACAATTTGAAATAAATATAATAAAAAAACTATTAGAATAAAGATAAGCATACTATATACATGTAACTGTCCGTTTGTAGGTGACTTGTGCATTTAAAAATAAATATGACTATAAATATAAATGTAAATGTAGTAGTAGTATAGTACTATATATACTATAGTACTATAGTACTATAGTACTATAGTATCTATCCAGACACAGTTATAGTATGTAGTTATGTTATAAAGACAAATTGTTTACATACACATACATATTACATAAATTGTTAAGTTAAAAAAACGTTTTGGATAATACTGTTCATTGGTAAAGAAAACCAATTGAAAACCATTGGGGCAGCGTGGCAACCAACCCCATGATGAGGTTTGTCACAAGGTGTCAGTCTTTGATGGAATGTTACCTATTTATAAATTAAACTACACAGATGAAAGGTTTACCCACTTTTACCCAAAACGTTTTACTATTGTCGAATTGACTCTTGTCCACATAAAATAGGTTTTCTAAGATGCCGCCGGTTAACAAATCAAACGTGGGAATTAACAAGTCCCTCCCACTTGCGTATGTAAGCCCCGCCTCCTTGCAGTTGTCCGCCCACTTGCGGCTAGCTGATACGATGGCATGCAGTCAACTCATGCTGTTCTGACTATGTTCAGTGCATGATCTCGTATTAACTAGATTGTTCCACATAAAGGTCAGTTCATGTGTAGCTCACGACTGCCTTGGGTGGTTAATTGACTATCGATTTTTTGTTTTTGCATTGTAAAACTGGGTTTAGACTACAGACAGACAATAGCAGTAGCCTAATATAATCATTATCGAAGGCCAAATGGTGGACAATATTATGAATCTACCTATTACCATTATGATAATGTTTAAACATGCAAGTGTGTGTTTGTGTGTGTGTGTGTGTGTGTGTGTGTCAGTGTGTGTGTGTGTGTGTGTGTGTGTGTGTGTGTGTGTGTGTGTGTGT
>JAOPJO010000043.1:1300006-1317990 GCA_027123675.1 Molva macrophthalma | reverse complement strand
GTGTGTGTGTGTGTGTGTGTGTGTGTGTGTGTGTGTGTGTGTGTGTGTGTGTGTGTGTGTGGATCAACTGTGAATTGAAAAATGTATTTTGTGTAAATTGCAATCGCATCATTTTGATCTTTCATAAACCTACCCAGTCTCTGTTACAGTTTCCATGTGTCTAGTTATGACGGCATATTGAGTTATTGCATAGTGTAAAGACAATATATTATAACATGCCTTATTAATACCTTTGAACGCCTTCATTTCAACCTCCATTGGGAATGAAGCCTCTAGCTCTATGCGTAGAGCAATGACGCATAGCGCCCATCTTGAGCTGGGCCCTGGACAAGGATAACGGAGCCCGGAGCAGCATCAAACCAGCTTCAAGAGAGCAAAACAGGAAGTTCCAACAACAGTAGGACCTGGCTCATCTGGATCTGATGGAGGTCATGGAGCATGGGCTGGAGCCTGACCTGGACTTCCTTGAACTTCAGCAGCAGTTCTTGGATAGGAGTAGATCTACCTAGCAACGGTGTGGAGGCTCAAGTTCCTGATAGCAGTATCTCAATGCTACACAAGTTATCAAGATCGTATTGGTTTACACAGTTGAATGTATGGTTCAAATCGGTAAAATGTCCCCTCTATGACCCTTCAATACGAGTTTCCTGCCACCCATTGTATGCGTTTGGGAAGCATTTGGGAATCCCTGAACATATATAAACTGCGAAGTAATAGCAGTTCACATTTGGACTGGACACCTTGCTCACCTCTCCTAACTGTCATGTATTCACTACTAAAAAACGGATTCACAAAGATCAAAATTGTAAATCGAAAAATACAACAAGCGTCTACTCAGTGTGACGTGTGGTGACGTATGCTGCTATCGCCCGTCCACTAGCCGCTAAGCTATTAGCTGGTTGTTTTATTCACGCATAACTTTGGCATTGTAGATAGTTAATAACGGTCTTACAAAGGTGTATTAGTGACAATGGAGGACGACAGCTACCCTAAAACCCTGTAAGTCACTGCGGGTCGCTCTGTCCGATGCAAGTTTAGTTTATAATGTTTGCTTTGCCATTTAACGATGCAGCATAATCTGTTAGCTAGCGAAGTGGTGGTGGAGGAGGTTTAGCTCCACGTTTAAATAGTTAAAAATACAACAGTGGATTATTACACCGTGGTAAGCTGTATAGCTATTGGTGTCTAATGAACATGTATTTAGCTATGGTGCTGACCATGTTTGGTGTGCGTTATCCGCTAGACTACACGGGGATGCCCCGCTAAGTGTTTGGTTAATTGCTAAATCATTGTCTTAAGCTAGGGCTATTTATTGAGCCCTTGTCTGAGTCAATGGAGATGCATCCCAGAGCTGGCGATAAACACACGTTTAAGTTGGTTGTGTTCGTTAAACACGTGTTAAATCACATTAAGATAAGACAATTCTAATGCTTTAATCGCCTCCAATGTTTAACCCTGTGTTTCTCCAGGTATGTTGGTAACCTCTCTAAAGATGTGACAGAAGTTTTGATTCTGGAGCTATTTTCCCAGATAGGTACTTGTAAAAGTTGCAAAATGATCACTGAGGTAAGTCTTATACGCATATTTTAAGTAGCCAATGTCCGACTAATATATAATATAAAGACCACTTGCAATCGGAATATAAGCCTGATATGCTATCTGTCAAAAACCCTCAACACACCTTGAATATATTATATTAGATACTTATTAACTTAATTAACTGTTAAAGATGTAATAACATTTTATAAAACATGTTTTGGGTTCTGAATTTGTCATCTTCTCGTATTTTCTGTTTGTAATTTTTCAATAAAATAAGTAAGCATTTATTTTGAGATTCTGAACACATCTTACAATTCATTAACTCATCTGTGGTGGCGTCAGTGTGATAAATTTACTCTTTGTATGACAGACATGTAACAGGTGTGCTTTGTTTTCAATACTATAGTAGTCAAGTTATCCAATATTAACCAAAACTGCCATATTACCACTGTTCCTATTTATGGTGAAATGTATTAATCACCCAATAATCAAATAATAACTGCAACAGAAAATATATAAAACTATACCACAACACCCAATATACACACATCTATTAAAGCAATAGCGTTTGAAGGAGATGGACTTTCAGGAGCACAGTTTTTACAGCTTAGTTTTCTCCAACAGCATACGAGCAATGACCCATATTGCTTTGTGGAGTTTTTCGAACACAGAAATGCTGCTGCAGCCCTTGCAGCCATGAATGGGAGGAAGATATTGGGAAAGGTATGCTCATCTTGTCCAAGGTTTAATTTAAAAGGTTCCTACTTCTTTAAGTGCAATGCTTGATGTCTATTAAAACTATGTAATTATTTTGATTATAGGAGGTTAAAGTGAATTGGGCCACCACTCCAAGTACTCAAAAGAAAGACACATCCAGTAAGTGTTTACCTTATACCCCTTCTTGCTAGATGGCTTTAGCTAGATGGCTCTTAGTTTACCAGAAATTACCAGAATACCAGAACATTTTTATACTGTTGTGATTATTATTTTCCAGATCACTTCCATGTTTTTGTGGGTGATTTGAGCCCTGAGATTACAACAGAGGATGTGAAAGCTGCTTTTACACCTTTCGGGAAAATCTCGTAAGTTTTGTGAAAGTTTGCTACCTGTTGTTTGCATAGTGTACAGCATATCATTTCACAGGGTGCACTTAGAAACTCACATCTCTTCTGTTTGACGTTGACATGCTGTTTTACCATTATGATTCTTTACACATGTGGCCAACGAGTTTCAACCAGGCCTTACACTCTCCCTGCCTTTACAATCATAGTCTGCATTTTAATTGTATACAATTTGCAATCCTATTACATTACTACTTACTAATGACTAATTAGATAAATAAGGATGTCAGGGTTTAAGACGTGGGAGAGAATTTCTAATAATTAGTTTCACTTACAGTGCTAATTTATCAATTTTTTTATAGCCAAGCTAGTATAATGTTATGTATATATTATTCACAGATATTAGTGTTTAGTGTTTTTTTCTTGTTTTTTTTTTTTTTTTGGAAGATAGAAAGTATTTCAGGTGTATTCCTGAACGACTTGTCTATGAAATTTTATTTTTGGTCAATTTTTATGCCTAAAGGTGCTGTAGGTAAGATTCATCAGTCGTTAAGAGATAAAGCACAGAAAAGAGCAAGAGAGCAATATTTTGAAACTATATAACCCAAAAAACCTCCCCTCCCATTATGCTCAATCCTTCCCTACGTTTCTCCACCATTGATTGTTGCATTCCCGGACCTAGGATTGACAGGGAATTCAGGGAAGAGATGCCCTGATTGGTCAGAAATTAGCCGGACGTGGTCTAAAATTGAAATGGCTTATACAGAGGCAGGTTCAGTCAATTAGAGGCAGATATTCTCACACTTAATTTCACTCACTAATAGCTGCCAGAAGGCTGTGGCATTTCCAACAAATTACACTCAAATTATATATTTTAAAATGTATCTACAGCACCTTTAATGTCAAGATAAATAGGACTATGCATGTATAAAATTACACATCTGGCATGTTATATAACACACGTGTAGTTACCATATAATTTGCCAATTGATTAACTTACATTAATATTAGTTATTATAGTTATTCAAATTATTTTTTTTAGATGTATGTAAATATGGGAAAGTGTTGATTTGAAGTGTCTTTTCTTGAAGATATTAAGGTTATGGTAAGTAACTTGTCTTGATTGTCAACAAAATTCGATCACCTTCGTTCACCTTACCTGCGGTTGTGGATCTCAGTGAAGTAATAGCACTCTGGTTATTTTACAGAAATGCTCATAGGATTGGACAGGAGCTTGAAGCTAACAGCAAGGAACTGTGCACTCGGAGACTCAGATGTAGTTTTTTTTCCTCTATTCTATTTTCCATATGTCTTTATTGTAGATGCTGTCTATTAACGTGACCTAGTTTAGATTAACCAACTTTAATACTCTAAATTTATGTATGACCTGTCTCATTTTGATTTGCATAGTACTGTTTGTAGTGTATTGCTCCTCCACAAAAATTCTGAAATTGTCAATTTCTCAAAATTTGCAGCTCCCCAAACTCCATATTGGTGGTAAAGAATTGACCAGGAAAAATAAAGAAATCTGTTAACAGGCCATGTATGCCGTTTAATTCCTTTTTTCTCTTTGATATATTTTTTTTATATATTTCTATTTTTAGGACGAGCACCAACAGCAGATTTTAAGAATGCATGGTAAACCTTACAACGTATTCCTTTTTGTGAATTTAATTCAATAGTTTACTAGTGTGAAAGTTGACCAAGACGGTGGTGCTCTGTTGGCCAGGAATCCTTAAAACAACATACAGATCTGAAAACATGTTGAACCAACAGCGTAGGCTGCATGTATTTGTACTTGTTCTCTTGTTGGTCTTTTTAAAGTGTTGCTTTGATGTTAGTCTTACACACCAGTGGTCACTCCAGGGCTAAAATAGTCAACGTACAGTTACAATTTAGGAACATGTAGAGGAATCACTGTTCAGTGTGTTTGCGTGGCTCCTCTTTAAAAGGAAAATCTTCAAAATGAAGCGTGCTAATATTGTTTTCCTGTTTGCTTCCAGTGACGCCCGTGTTGTGAAGGACATGACGACAGGCAAATCAAAGGGGTATGGATTTGTGTCCTTCTACAACAAACTGGTAAGGCTCCAGGGCAAGAACACAACATGAAGGTTATTTCTCTTTTCTGCTTTTTGCATATTACAATATATATTAAAACATTTAACATATTAAAGGGCATTGTTAGATAATTTATTTAGTTGTATTAATTTGCAATGTTTACATTGTGACATTAGAAAGATAGGAATAGCAAGATGGTAGCTTTTAAAACTTTACAATGCCGGACATAGATGTAGTAGCTTTAATTTGAAATTCCAGGATGCAGAAAACGCCATTGGTCAAATGGGGGGGCAGTGGCTCGGAGGGCGCCAGATCAGAACCAACTGGGCAACACGCAAGCCACCAGCTCCAAAGAGCATCCCAGACAGTACGTACGCCGTCTCTTCAGCCCGCTCCAGTGTGACCTGATGCAGCCCTCGTTCATTACTATTGAAAAGTTACTAAATAATATGTGTACAGTGTATATCCAGTGAATATGTGTATACATTTCTGGCTATGAAAACGTTCTGTTTTCCGAAAAATGTTGAAATGGCGTACATATTGTAGATCAGTGTTTGAATCATGCACTATGGGCTTACATTTCATGTTAAGCAGATGGTTTGGTTTGTTTTTGAATTTTTTCAATGGGTATTTTTCTTATCATTTCAGACGGGTCGAAGCAGCTGAGGTTTGAGGATGTTGTGACCCAATCCAGCCCACAGAACTGCACTGTCTACTGTGGAGGGATCCAGTCAGGGCTCACAGGCAACTACCCACAGTTTTTGAAAAAGTTTGCGTGGTGTAAAGTTGTCAATATATCGGTAGCCGAACCTCTTGTGACACTAATTTATTTTGAATCTTTCAGAGCACCTCATGCGACAGACCTTCTCACCATTCGGTCAAATAATGGAGATCAGAGTTTTTCCCGAGAAAGGATATTCTTTCATTAGGTACAGTTGGCAGAGACAACCTCCAGTGCACAAAATAGCCTCTAGATGTCAGCACAATATTTACAATTGCCAGCAATCAATAGCGCACCCGTAGCAGAGTTCTATTTCATGGGCATCTATCGTATATTAAGAAGTACTCAGTTGAATCATAACCCTGGATTCATAGAAAGCCAGAAATAGATAAAGTGAAAAGTTTAACACCGTTACCATTTGTCTTCAAAGGTTCTCCTCTCATGAAAGTGCCGCCCATGCCATTGTGTCCGTGAACTGCACCGCCATTGAGGGACATCTCGTGAAATGCTACTGGGGCAAGGAATCTCCCGACATGGCCAAAAGTCCACAGCAGGTAGATAGGATGCTAGTTTTTCAGGACTAGTCCTTCGTAAATGCAGACAAAATCGCCCGAGATGCAGTATAAAGAGTCACAGGTTAAGACACGTAATTGATTTTCCTTGAAGTCAACCCATGCTGTGTCTCCCCCAGGTGGAGTACAGCCAGTGGGGGCAGTGGAACCAGGTGTACGGAAGTCCCCAGCAGCCACAGCAGCAGCAGCAGCAGCAGCAGCAGCAACAGCAGCAGCAGCAGCAGCAGCAGCAGTATGGACAGTACACTTCCAACGGGTGGCAGGTTCCCTCCTACGGCGTGTACGGCCAGACGTGGAACCAGCAAGGCTTCGGAGTGGAGTAAGCCCTTCATATTTATAGCATAGACTAGCAGATATCTAAAAGTCATTATTGCATATCATATATTTCCTATGCTCTTATGAGACATCTTTCTCTTACAAGTCAATCTAATCTTCCCACCTATTTGGATTATGTTTGAACCAGAATTGTACTGATTATAGATTTCATTTCACAATAACTCTTGAGAAAAAAGAAAAATATACATTTTCAATAACTAACTTTCTCGCGCCTGTCCCTGCTGTTACAGGCAGTCCCTGTCACCGGCCTGGGTGGGTGGTTTCGGCTCCGCCCCATCCCAGGCACAGCCGGGCCCAGTGGACTTGGCCAACCTGGCCAACTTCAGCATGGCTGGCTACCAGACGCAGTGAGCTGGCCCTTTCTTTCACCACACCGTCCACGCTCTGATGGGGAAACTCTTGACACTGGTGCTATAGGGATGATGTTTAGGGTGCCCTAGTCACAAAGGCTTTAAAATAATATTTGTGGTTACTGTAAACAACAAATCAGGAGTTTATTTGCTTTATAATAAGAATCAACCCACACACACACACACAGTATCAGTATCACTATACAGTATCGCTGTAAAAAAAAAAAAAAAAAAAGCCCCGTCCGAGTAATTGAAGGTGTACATTGCGTAATCCTTTTCTTCATACATTTTAAGATTAACACTTGGTTACATTTTTGTTATTAACACTTCAATGCCTCTTAACCAACAAGATACAAGATACATTTGGGCTTTGACAATCGTTAACCGGGAATTTCAGATCAGGATTAATTATACTTTAAAACATCCATGGTTTAGGTCATTAACATATATATATTGTGTAATAATCAAGTGTTCCAGTATTCAACGCTTTTTTTTTTTACACAATATGATATGAACGTTTAAATGTAGAAACAGCTTTTATTGTTTGCACTTGGTCCAGAGAAAGACCACCAAATGATTGGTGGTCCTCTGTGGTTCTATGGTCACTCAAAGAGGAGCCATTAAAGAGAAAGATGGAAGGTGAAAATGCAGTCTACTGGAGGCAATTCAACAATGCAGATTTAAAACAATATACATACCTGCATGTTCTCATTCAACAAGTCCTTTTTTGTTAATTCAATTTTAGTTTTTTGCTTCTATCTCATGGGTCAGGCCAGAATATGTGGAGTGTATAAATACTATGTAAATAGCTTAAACTCCCATGTTTTTCTCCCAAACCAAAAACCTTTTGTACAGATAAATGAGTTTAATTCTTTCTGGGACTGGTCTCCGTGTTCATCCTTGGATCTAAAATAGTTGTTTATTCCTGTTACATTGATTCCCTTCACAGAAAATTGTAAAGGCTCCCTTTTTAAATCTTCTTTTTTATATACACACAATAACTTATTTAGAACGATAATCGGTAAACTAGCCATCATGATTTATCCCCTTTATCAATATAAAGGAAAAAACAATGCTTCATATCAATTTTCTTGGTGTTTTCCATGGATGATAAAGTGGTTCACAAAGGTAACTCTCCAGAGCTAAATCCATATTTTCATTAATTTATTTTTTTAATTAATTTCTTCAATGATTCGACCTTATGTCATCCTTCATTTAAACTGAATTCTCATTCAACCATTGTTTAGCTGTTCAAATGTCCAAAAACATTTTAGACTAAATCATTTATGAGAGCACTGGTGAAAGCTGTAATCATTTGTTGTTATTTTTGAATCAGTCATTTGAATTTGTGTGCCATTATGTACAGTCTTATAAAAGTAGCTCCTTTTGTGTTAAAAAAAAACAACTGAACATGGTCATGTGGATTTGTAAATATAAACCCTTTAAAAAAGTTGACGATTATGTACATAATGTAGGTAATCTAATTTCCATTCATAGAATTTTAGCAATATAATTTATGGATACGCCATAACTGCCATGTCTGCAAATTGTAATAATTAGGCTTCATTGCAATTTCAGGTTAATTTCAAATCAAAAGTTTCCCCATTGTATTTTTTTGTGCCATTTTTAGAGCGTAGAAGGAAATGGACAATGTTTATGTTGGAATTGCATGTTTGACATGTAATATATCTGATGCTTAAAAAATGAATGTAATAGCAAGTTTATTTGTGACAGTTGAAATTCAAAAGCTTAATTGGATTGCAGTACTGAATAACTTGCAACATTTCATTCAAACAAAAGACACAAATAACCCATCCAAAATAAAGGAACTTTTGAAACATGTTATTCATGAACATTTATTCTATTAAATGCTTTACATATAAATGTAAAATACCAGCAACAATCTATGAATTCACTTTAGAATGTGTCCATTCTCTTATTGTGAAAGTAACACTACATTTATATATACAATACATATACAATTGATAGCTTTTTGTGTGTTCATTCATACAAAGGTGCAATTTCTTAGAGGGTAAACATATAAGCTATTTTATTTTGAATATTGTGCTGACTTGCCTCAGGCAAAAAATATCTCAGATGTGTCTTATGAATTTAAATTATGGACAAAGTTTTCAAGTTAATGCAAGACTATTTCATTACAAATAGACATTGCATGAATAGTCTAGTATTTTGGTTAACTAATCCACATCACAAAAACAGTTAACCATGCACTACATGCAGGGAATAATAATAAACACATTCGTAAGTGTTTAGAAATCTTGTACATGTGTTTTTAGCAAGTATGTATAATGTACTCAAAAATAGCCCTGTCACGGTGAATTGACAAAGGCCAATGTAGCATTAACATTGATTACATTAATTTGTAAGATATAAATTTGAGCTAAAGCTTCCCTAGTATACAGGTATTTAATCTTTGTACTAGTGTGGAAATAGCAAGATAAATAAACAAACATCAAATTGAAGATTGTAAAGACAGCAATAGCAATCCAAGCTAACCACATAATAATATTGTTTTAAGTCTAACACACTGTGCATTAATATATAACCTAATAACCTAAACCTTTATCAAGCAGGGATGCCTATATGCACATACTGCTTGCTTGTAATTTGTGATAATTCATTATTTTATAGAAGAATATTGATTTAGGCTATTGAATATGGTTCTTAAAATAATGCACTGGATTTTCTTTTAGTATTGATTGGACTACTGTTCAATTGTGTTCCTGCCTGAAGATACATGCTGAAGTGGATGCTAAATGGTAAACTCGCATTACCAAACACCATTGAAATGTTGCAAAGCACTGTTACCCGCTCATACTTGAGCGCGTAACAGCACCCTGTTCTACTGTGAGGTCAAATTTGAGAATCATATACAGTACGTTCTACTTGGGTTACTTATGAGAATAATATTATTATGCATAATAAACTGGCAGATGGTCTCCAGTATGGTGTCTCAGTTTAATCCATCTATCGGTCTGAGCTGAGAGATTGGCATCTGAGTAAAATTCCTTGTTCTGGATAAAGGCAAAAGGCAAATAATACAAGTTATGAATGCAGATCTATGTACAAATAATCCCAATAGCATAATATTGAACATATCCCATTGGTTTCCTTACCATTTACTTAAATCCCAGCTTCTTCATAATAATTTCAATCTGTGGCACAATGGCCGCAATAGAGCTTTCCAGTTGAACAACCTGTCTGGACAACCTTTTATCCAAAGAAAGATTTTCAGCATTAGTTTGGTTTGCATTGTTCATAGTACATTAAGAGCAACCAAGACTTTCATTCCTTTTGAGTGTGCTTGTGGGTTTGGTTATATTTACATGATGCATTCTAAGTCTTTCTATGTCCTGAATAATTTAATTTAAGTACAATGGTACTGGTAGTCTCATAAATGGTAATCTCACCTCTGAATCTCCCTATGCTCCACTATGGTTTGATTGGATGTTTCATTCTGAGCTGTGTCAAGAGATGTCTCCTCCTCTAAACCTTTATCGTAATCCATCCCAAGCTTGTTGAGTTCAGCACTGAGAGCCTCCTGAGGAATATGCAAAAAAGACAGATTAGACTAGAAACTACCCTTGTACAATTACCCATTCGCCATGTGAGATGTATAAATGGAGAATTAGGTACAAACCCTCTTTTCCTCCAATTCTGCCTTCATCCTTTCTTGCTCTTCTTGGTCCAGAACTTGGTTGCCATCGTAGTCAAACCGAGAGAAGGCTGCAGAGATTTCATGGTCGGCATGTCCCATCCTTGCAGAACATCAAGTAGGACCAAGGTAAGGTTCAAAATGTAATAGTATTGAGGCAGTCCCTTTTAAATTTGTTTAGTTTTCATGACTTACTCCTTCAGTGTTTCTCTGAAATCCTTGAATTCAATCTCCCCCGATTTAGATCGTAGGGCTTTGTGAACATCGGATATTTTCTCCTTTTTGAGCTTCAACTTCATGAATGTTTTCATGTAGCTCTGCGTTACAAAGAGAGGACATCAGATAAAAGTATAGAACGTGTTGCACTTCATTCAACATTCACACAAGGTGACGAGGCTGTTACCTGCTTGATGAGGTCAGTAATCTGTAGGTCATCTTTCTGCGATGAGAGCTCCTCCTTCACCTCAGAATATGTGTCATTTATGATGGCCAAAAACATATTCTAGGAAGCAAATAGGCAGAATTAATTTTCAGGGAACCCGTTTTCAAGTTTATTTTACTGCTTGGAAGAGTGTCTGGTACAACTTACCAGCAGAACAAAAAAGACAAAGAACACATAGGTGAAAAAGTAGATGGGCCCCAGTACCCTGTTGGCACGTTCAATTGCGTTGTAGTCAAAGTCACCGAGGATAATCCTGAGCTGTGTAAACCTTAAGACAAAAATACCAGCGTAAACCATAATGTTGACAATAACTTGATGTAATACTTTGTATATTTATCCAATCGGCCCTCTCAACATTCTTACATGCACTTGACGAAGGTGCTGAAGGATTCCACCTCCGTCCCAAAGAGCAAGTAACCAAGTTGAGCATAAGCAAAGAACACGATAAAGAACATGACTGCAAATCCAAGGATATCCTTTGCACATCGACCCAGCGTCGAGGAAAGTTGAGTCATGGTCTTGTTGAAACTGATGTATTTGAAAATCTGTAGGGAAGACCAGAACATTAAGAATTGATAGCCATGCACTATCTTTTCAATAATGGATATGGACATGATGGTCTGGCACACTATTTAGTTAGTTCTTACCTTAATCCAAGCAAAGAACAAATTTACTGCATTCATATTATTGTATTGTGTTTGCCAGAATGCCAGGAATTCAAAATCTGCATAGATGTCTGGTTGTTGCAAAAGTTTGCTAAGCAGCTTGTCTACTTTGATGGTGCGGAAAACGTTGAACAAGACTGCAACGATGGCAAGCTGTAAAATAAAATGTAGAGGGATGGGTCATTCTTCACTGTAGTCGTTAGGATTATACAGGTTGTATTGAACTACATGACATGTCATCGTTTTTCAGTTACAGTTAGAAACAAGCCCCTCCAAAAACTCCTCACCAGTATTATAACAATGTCCAATATGTTCCAGACACTTTTGAAGTAAGAACACTTGTGTATTCGCAGTTCAAGAATCTCCTCTACAATATAATAGAGGATAAACAAGCAGAAGACACACTCGCAGCCCAGTATGAAGTAATCCCAGTAAGTGATATAGCGGATCAGTTTCACTGTCCTTATCTGGTAGGAAGGAATAGCGCCACCAGAAGCTGGGAATTCAACCAGCAACCTGCAAAAATAAATTAACCCTTTTTGTCAAAATCATCATTATATCGAAAATATTTCAGTTAAAAGTGAATGTGAAATAGTCAACCAATAATTGACCTGATGACGCAGAACATGTTGATGTTGGCGTTGTAAGTGGAGAAATCAATGAAGACCGCTCTGGTTCCTCGGTCCAACCACAGATTGTCTATCAGTTCACCCAACACGGCAGCGCTCTCATCCTTGGTGGTATTCAGGTCCTGGTAGTACCCTGCACCGCTGTATGAGGTCAGCATCCCCCAGTGTGCAGAGCCCTTGATCTCTTTCTCTGTATGGTACGTCCAGCTGATGAGGCAGAATAGTCAATCACAGAAAAGAAATACAATCAACACCAATCTTAAGGGAAACTAGAATCTTACAGCAACACTGAATATTGCATGAACGATGCACTTTAAAAACGACAAGAGGACAGCGATGAGCTCACGCGGTGCCATTGATGTCTCTAAAGTCCTGGTCGTCCTCTTTGATCTCATTGTAGACGTCGAAGCAGCCCGTGATTTCATCTTGGAAGTCACTGTGGACCTTGCAGGAGTTGTTCTTGATCTTGATCTGGCGCATCCGTGGGACCCCCAGCAGCATGTTCTCGTAGTAGATGAAGGACCTCTCTCCACTGGCCAACGGCTGGTTGTTGTACCATTTAGTCCAGTAGAGGCCATCCAGCAAGGGGCCCTTTGCATACTGTCCAGAAACAGAAGCAGGTTGTTCGGAATGGAACGTTTATGTATGGAATTTCCAAAACGGCGATTAAATGGATGTCAGTGTATTTGGAAGATGGAGGGAACTCACGATCCAAAAGTCGGCCATACTGTCAATAGACTGAAACGCAACACCGCCATCGCCGCCTGTGCTCACAAACAGGTCTGTCATGGCTTTGGTGTAATAGTAGGTGCTTGAGCTCGTCATTCCATATGTCACTGAAAGACAACATATTCACGTTGTTATGCACAATTGTGGATCCATATCAGGCTTTGCTCAGGCTCATCTTTAAATGTTGCCCCATTCAATAGAGCCAAGATAAGGCTAAGTCAGGAGGACACACTCACGCAATCCCCCATTCAAGTCCTGTTATGTTGCTCTGTTTCTGCCATAGCAGTCAAATGGGGTGAGATTAGAGGCACTAATTAGTTTGAAGAGTGCACGTATTGGATGGATGCAAAGAGCTTCATCAAACAATGTCAACCTAAACGGCACAAAGCATCAATGGCTGAGGCCATAGCTCTTATCAGTGGAAAGCAAACGAGCAGGCCCTGTGTTCCTTTCACTGGTGCTGTTCAGCCGGACAATGCCTCAAGCTGAATGGGATGGGGAGGACATTTATAGTGGACAGCCTCAGGCAGTCGATGATAAATCAACATGGTAAACAGGTGTACCACAGTAACAACCTGCTCAGATGACGCTACATCACAGTGACAGACGATCATCTCGGATTAAGGCGATAAGTAGATGAGTCAACAATGGAAAATACAAGATTTTTGCAGCCCTACTTACTTAATACTTCTCTCTAAAACAATGTTGTTGTTGTTGTTGTTGTTGCTGTTTATTTTTTTTTGTTGGGAGAATCCAATAAAATGTCACTCTTTATTTGAATTCTCAGTGAAACCCTTAAATACATGCTTATTGGTGTTATTCACAGTGCACTTACAAAGGCATATATCTACCAGGAACACCAGATAGACCAGTAACTCCCTGAGTGTGGTCCGCATGAACTGCTCTCTGTTGTTGGTGTTGTCTTCGGTCAAAGTTGTGCCCCACAGCCCTGCAGAGAAAATTTTGGTTGATTACGATCAGTAAGCTGAGTTTTAGATGCAACATGCATGCATTTTATACTTTTGTATCCTTACTTTATGAAATGGGTTCTCTGGATAAGGAATAGTTAGACCCATGGTTATAAAGAAACATCCTCACATTTTGTAGACTAAAAGATTTACATTTTTGGTACATTTTCAAAGTTTTTAAGTTTCAGCACGCAGCTCATGTCGATTCATTTCATATTTGATTATCCACATGTATTCTGAAATATTGAACGGGGCAGCCTACCTTTGACAAAGGAGCAACAGCCCCTCCGTTTCTTGAACGACCTCCCGTCAAGGACCTCCGGCTGTGCCTTGAACGAGTTCAGGGGTCCTGGGTCCGGCATGCCCACGCCGTCCGCTGAACCCGAGCCCGGGAAGACGGGCTGGGGGTTGTAGATGGTGCTCACCACCCTCGGCAGGGGCGGAGGTGTGCCACAGAAGCCCTGGTTCACCCAGGCCCCATTTCCCACACGCTCCAACTCACACTCCACCTGCCCGCTGAGGTGGCTCTCAGACCGGTTGTTCAGGCACCTCATGGTTCCTCTGGGGTCCTCTGGGTGTCTCTGGGGTCCTGGGTCTCACTGGGATCCTGGGTCTCTCAGGGTATGGGAGATCCTTTCAGTGGTCAATGGTGATGGTCAAATGGAGCCCAGCGGAGGCACTGGAGGCTTTTGTACACCTGCTGGTGGAAGGACGATAAAGGGGTGATGACATAAGCGCTGCTGAGGGAGGGGCTGTCGGCCCTTTGTAGGTTTCTGTCGTGCTACGTCAAATTTAGATCCACTCTTATGAAACACTCTTACAAGCACACGCACTTTCAACATTGTCTTTAGATACAATATACCACACGGGCAGGTTCTATCTATCTATATATTCAATGAAGTGTCTTATCCAACCCAAAATCCAATATTCATACATATGTTTATACAATATATTTGTTCAAATTTCACACCGTCTCATCAAATCTACCAATTACTTTCTGAAATTCCTGAAACAGCAGTACTGTAATATATTTCACATTGCCAACCATTGACGGCTTGTGAATCAGCTTGCTTATCAGAGTATAAAAGCCACTGTTCTCTCAGCCAGAGACCATAGCACAACGATAGCCCCCATCTCATCAGCATTGCACCATTTTGACTCTGCCCATCTTTTGTGTTTCGTCTTGCTTGCTGTCAGAAAGTGTTTACTGCGTATGCAAAAATTAATGGAAGCATCTTAATGAGTCTATGATGACCATCTGTGTCACAGGGTTCATCTACCCTCTGACCCATCACTTAGTCTGAGATGTTTACATCTCAGACTAAATGCTAACTTTAAGTTAGACCTGACATACAAAACTGAACAAGGCATAGAACATTTGGGTATTTCTTTGTCACTAATTACAAAAAATACTTAACTAGTAGTATGTATATTAGTTATACATTAGTTAGCTGGCCGGCAAGGATCTATCTTTATTTCTAGATTAGCAAGTTGAGTACACTATGACATTGATCTAAAGAATAATTCCAATGTTACCAACCTAATCAAATTAATTATAGGCTAATGAAATGTGTATGGCGTAGCTGAGATTGAACAAGGCTATGATTAGAAGGGTATAGATATCTTATGCTTAACACAGCAAGGGCTTGTGTTACGCTGGGGTCGTTCATGCCTGAGTGGCTCTGAACACAGCAATTAGACACAGCCATTAGCTAACAATGGAGCTTAATTTCTGCTCCTCTGTTGAATTGGTGGCAGGATCTGGTACACATGCTTCCTTAATTGTGTGTGGCTTGTGCCATGATGGCAACATTTCAAATTTTCTAACGATCACTTATCATTGCTTGCTTGCTTGTCATTTTAATTAATGTGCCATTAAGTTTATTCATATGAATCCTCATTCTGTATATAATATGTAAATAATAACCCTTTCCACTCATCAGCACAATAATGGGAGGATAGTAACACTATTCAAATTTTAAAGTGACGCACTGACATAATACGATTGATTCATGTTTTACAGCTAACATCTCGTATCCATCTTCTATCTGCTTCCATTCCAAAATAAATTACAAGAAACAGCAAGCCTTTATACAGTTCTAGTTGTGTAATCCAATGCCAATTTGGCTCCCAAACTCAAGTCCATTTTATGTGCTTATATTTTGGTCGACGCAATTGACGTAATAGTGACTTATCTAAGAGAGCAGGCCCTGCAGACAATGGGATAGTTTTATTGCCAGGGTGATGGCAGTCCGGTGGCCCGTCAGCTACTCTCCGAACAAAAGAGACGTTGTAAAATACACATTCTGTTTCACAACCCTCCATATTAGAACACTAAATATACAAATTGGTGAAAATTTTGAATGTTTTCTAAATTAAATAATGTATTCAATTATAATAGGTATATATATTATATTTGATACATGAAACATTTTTGTGCTATTAACAAAAACAGGTTGCATATGTTGAAATTAGTCATTATAACTTTAAACTCTAACTCTAAATATTATGATAGATACATATTACAAATGTAAAATTATATATATATATTTTTTTGTGTAATCTGACCAAACAGAGCACTAGTTTTTATGAGTGATTAATGAATACAAAATACTTTTGTCATTAAAAAATATTTTATTTTAGGTAAAGAACTATAAAAATAATAATCTTCATGTAAGAAATAACAAATTACAATTGTACGTATCATGTTTCTGCAAAATACATCATTTACTCAATTGTTTTACCAACAATGTTAAACAGTGGTTATTGGCAGATTGCACAGCATTTTGGGGCCATATCAAAATAATTGATAAAAAATACAATATGTAACACAATCTAATTATATCCCTTCACAGTTTTTCATTGAAACAATTTCCTTAAAACTTCCACATGCTTGAACAAAAAAGATTCAAGATTACTGGGCTTACTAGCAATAATCAAAATCAAACATATAACACAAAATACCCTTAGTTGATAGTCATAAAAAATATTACAATAAGTAATAAAACGTATTAAAACGTAATACAAATGTATTTACTTACTCCTTAACTGGAGGAAAGGCCTGTGTCATTATGCAAGTACATTACGTAATTTGATTACACAATCACCAACATCTAACACGATGACTAATCATAATCTTACTGATCAAGGAAAGTCGTTTGTTGAAACCCAGTAGTCTTGCTTTGACCCTGGTAGCCTGAAGCCTAAATCTGGTAGTCTTAAGCCTGAACATGGAAGTCTCAGCTTTGACCCTGGTAGTCTTGAGCCTGAACCTGATAGTCTCAGCTTTGAACCTGGTAGTCTTAAGCCTGAACCTGGTAGTCTCAGCTTTGACTCTGGTAGTCTTAAACCCAGACCTGGTAGTCTCAGCTTTGAACCTGGTAGCCGTCAAACTGATAGGGGAAGGAGGAGTGGTTGTACTCCTGCTCAGTAGGTGTGTCGTACCCCATCAGGCATGGGTAGGCATCAGGCTGAACGCAGTCCAACTGCAGGTCCAGCCACTGGCTGTGGGCAGGCTGGTGCCTCCTGGGGTCTGTCAGGATGCGACTGAGGGCCATGATGTAGCTGAGGGCCATTTGGAGGGTCTCGTATTTGGACAGCGTCTTGTCCTGGCCCCACTGGGGCACCACCTTGCGCAGGCAGTCGAAGGCCGTGTTCAGGCCCTCCATCCGTTTCCTCTCACGGGCGTTAGCCGCCATCCTCCTCCGTGTCACCGTCTGGAACTTCTCTGGACTGCTACAGTCCATCTCGGACCCAGAGTCGCTGCAGCTGGCCAGCCGGGACTTCATGGTGCTTTTCGTCAAGCTTTCACAGTGTTCCTTCCCAAACTGCGGAAAATAACGAAATGCGTCCAATTCTTTCAAAAATTTCCAAAGCTTCAAATTTCTCCCTTTTGGCGGTTTCCTTCTTCTGCTGCACGCGACGTCTAGCAGCCCTTCGTGCTGGATGGCAGATATGTGTAGATCCTGATACTATGGGTGTCCTGAAGGTCAGAGCATGAGCTCTCTGTGATGCTGAGGACAGTGGAGTCTTGCTGCTTTTATAAGACATGGGGCCGGATTAACAGGTGGTGGCAGGTGGAGACCCTCAACACCGACCCCACCCACACAACCCCACCCAGCCCTCAACATTGCTTTTAGTGACATCTACGGATATAAACAGCCCCACATACACACACACACACACACACACACACACACACACACACACACACACACACACACACACACACACACACA
>JAOPJO010000043.1:1288510-1299906 GCA_027123675.1 Molva macrophthalma | reverse complement strand
CACACACACACACACACACACACACACACACACACACACACACACACACACACACACACACACACACAAACAAACCCTTAATGAAATTCCAATTATGGGCTGGTCTATCAGGACTCGGCTTCACTGAGAGCCATGTGGTACAAACATTGAAAGTCTGCCATCTGGTTGCTATGCCGTCTTAACCCCTGCAAATGTTACCAGCAAATTAAAGGACGTCATCATATAGTTCAACATTTATATATATAATAATAATTATATAAATGTATGTTTATATTTATGAGCATTAAAAAAAATGTTCTACAAAATTGAGCACTCGCGCAGACGGAATATATACACTCTATGTATATCTATATATATAGAAATATAGATATATAGATATTTAAATAAGTTGTATTTTTTACTTATGTTACCCTATTATAACTCACTCAAATTCTCCATCAACCACCAAGGATGTCCCATGTGTCTTCCCATGGTAACAATCCCTTCAGTAAAACACTGGTAATCTGAGATTAGCCTGAGGCAAAATGAGTGTAAGTGTGGCCCATAACCTGAGGGCTCTATAAAGCTGTCTTCACCAAAGTGGATTAAGGATTTTAAACAATATGGGACAAGATGTTATTCAGCTTATATGATTATTTGACTAGTGTCATTTTCAATGAAAGCAGGCCTGAATACAGGTAATAAGTGTGCACCTTATAGATGTACAGGGCAGCCTCAGCAATACCAGGGAACTTGATCAATGTTTTGTAGTAATAGCTCACAGTATGTGGTATGCATTAGTGTTCTTCGTGTTCTGGGGACCACATGTGAAATAAATAATTGATTTGCCTACTGGTCCGAGAAAAAATGGAAAAGACAGAATAAATGATCTGTCTGTCCTTTCCATCTGCTGCAGGACAAGAAATGATTTCACCAGCACCACCACACTATACTCATCTCAAATCACAAAAATTGTAATTAAATGTTTTCTATTATACTATGTAGTGTTGTTTTCATAAAGTCCTTAATTACTATTGAAGTTATTTAACTAAATCCCAGTTTCCTTCTTTCATTGTGCTTGAAGCTATAGAATGATTTAGAATTAATAAATGCCACAAAGTAGTTTGTCTCATCTCACTGTGACAACCCCTTAAACCAAGAGCTCCAGGGGCCACCTTTACTGGTTATGAATGTTTAATCACCATCAGAGGCCTTGGATAATGCCAGCCCTCGCTAGTGGGTCATGGACACAAGCTGATGCTGTCTGCTCATTTTGAGATTGACTGGTGAGCTGTGCAATTAGGCATATAATCCCATCTACCATTTGGTTCATTGATTACAGATCGGTGCAGTTGGCCAGCTGCTGCTTGTCTTGTCTGCGGGCCCCGTCTCAGACACGACCAGGGCTCTGCCACATCGCCCTGCCTCGTTTCCAATCCTACCCATGATTGGCTAGTCTGAGCCATAGCACCCTCCTCTGTCCAGAGCCATATGGCTCGCCAGAGCAGGGACCCGTCTGCTCTGATGGTGTCAAATATCAAGTTAAACCCAGATAACACCCATAAAGCTCCGTATGGGGGAATTAGAGAGATTATGGCACAAAATTCCTGCTAAGACGGCCAAGAGAGAAAGTGTAGGAAGAAAAGAGTAGAACATGTGTGAATTAATGTATCAAAGCCCTGACTTCAGGACTCTCTTAGTTAATACATATTCCAAAAAAATGTACACTAAAGTGGAGTTTACTGTGTACTGTCTGTTTTGTACTGTTTAATACTCTGCAATTTCTGTTTTTACTGTGTTGCCAGATTGCCCGAGGACAAACTTCCATTTTTATGTACATTAAATGGACAGTACAGTCTTCCCATTTTATCTTATCTCATGAACGGATGCAGTCGGCACATTTTTGCGATTCTAATGGCAGAATGAAACAAGAATGTTAAAGTAATAAAAGTAATTCAGGTGAGACATTCAAAGGGAAATAAAAGCCAACAGTGCTGTGGTGTGCAAGTCCTCATGATGCCTCAACAAACATTTTTGACGAGAGGGAGAGGAAGTACCCTTACAATAGTTTAACACTACCACTTTTTTCCTCTTAAAACGGTATTGTCTCTAAAGCCTTGAGTGACATTTATTAATTCCCCCCCCTCCTCCCACCCCACCCCACCCCACCAACATACAACCAGTCAGCCAAACTGCAGGCCCTGGTCTGGCAGCTGGTGAAATGAGGCTGGCGGTGTAATTAGGTCACACAAGGTGAATGTAATTTCATGCCTATTTGAACTTTCTTCGCCTCTAATTGGACTGATATATGATTGGCTCCAGAGCCTCAACGCTGTGGGCTGAATTTGGTCTCCCTAGATAGGGCTGATGCTAGGGCAAGGTCAAAACAACAGCTTCAGTCCCATGGAAAACTACTCAAAATCCCTGGAGGAGTTAAGGAGTTAACAACCTGGTTAAATAAAGGTTTTTATATAAAATAAATAAAAACAAAGTTGATGTTTGTTTAAGCTTTAGTTGATTTGGTTATACCCGTCATGGTAACAAAACAGAACCAAGGCACATTGTGTTTTGAATAAATATAACTTTAATCTGAGAAAAAAAAACTATTTTACATTGTGCAACTTTACATCATTGAAATATGTGCTTTGAAAGCACGTTTTTTTTTTCAAACACTTTATCTGGATCCAAACTGACTTGATTATTAAAGACATGTTGTCACATCTTTGACATGTATGTCCGACTTGTGAATGCATACATTTTCTTAGTAAACCAATACATGTGTTTGGCAAGAAATAAACTCAATCTATCTAGTGCGGGTGATAACTGAGTGGTGATGAGTCGTAGTTCTACTTATAGAACTCATTACCCACAAATTCATTTGGCGCAATAAGCTGTAGGGTGTACAGCTTATTATAAAATATAAATAATATAATATAAAAATATTATATTGTTTTTGAAGTGCAAAACCATGAATGTGAAGCTGGGTTTAGCATGTAGCACTAACACCCTTCATAGGACCTGCCATCAATAACATCCTTCAATCTCTCTCAACGATCTGCATTTATACGTATTTTACGTATCTTACGTATCTTAAAAACATTCCCCATGCTTACTGGCATGCTTACACACACAAACACACAAACGCACACACACACACACACACACACACACTCAAGAAAAACGTGGTTCAAAATGGTGAATGGTTTGCAAATGATGTTGAGCTTAACATAAAAGAGTGCATCTTTTTAGGAACAAATTAAATCAACAATAAAACATTCAGCAATGTACATATTCACTGAAACTATTTCAATGTAATGTATATGTGAATATGACAATAAAAGCTAAAAACATATATGTCATTTTAAATAACATTTAAAGCAATTATTATTATCACAACTATATAGATGTTGCAATACAAAAGAAAACATTGTCACAATAATTAGTGGGACTGTATAAATAATATGTAATACAATTATTAAGAACAGATTTTGAACTGAAAGAAACCTAAAATGTGGCTTAAAAATGTAGACTATGATGTAGAAAAAGATGAAGGGATTAAAATCTTCCACAACACAGACAAACATTCACATGTGTGATTGGTAGGATGTGGACTAAGACTTTGCAAAACCATCTTGTATTTCTGTGTGTGTGTATAGCTCTAGATGACAGCTCTAAATGACACTAATAAACTGGAGTCGTTACTTAGCCTGCCATCTGCTAAGGTGTGTCATTTGACCCAGGTGGCATTGTAACTACAGCCACGACATGTTCACCAAATTACTTTCACTCTAACTTCCAATGCATTACTCATGCATTACAATCATTATTGCCACGCAACGGTTTTGACGATGAGCGGTGTTGAATCCCATCGAGGATCCGTCCGACCTACGAGAGCTCTAACCAGGGCCACTGCTTTGCGTTATCGCGTTTCGTCGAGGCTCACAGCTCCTCGCTTTCCAGCCTCGACTCCAGAGGGGAGCTGGCGAACAGGATGGGTCCGCTCTCAGAAGAAAGGAAATCGGACTTGATGTCCAGCCCCTGGCCCGTCAGGGCGGCGTAGCGGGACCCTGTGCGAGGCGCCTTCTTCATGGGCGTGGGGATACTCTGGTGCCATTGGGCTGCAGACAACAGAGTGGACAACACGTTGAATCAGGAGCTCTACAACAACATCAGAATGATTTCAATGTCCATTGCTCGTGTGCAAAAGGTTTGTCTTTTAATAAATTAAGAGTTTAAGAGCTCAAAAGCTCTTTAAATATCATATATAAAGTTCTGTTTGAAATCATATATGTTGTTTGTTATTTGTACTTAATTATATCAAAAAGTAATATTCACCCCATGTTTATTACGTTTGTTTCTACAGACCTTTTGCATTTGAGGTTGTGATAGAAAGATACATTTTAGATTTATGGAATGTTTACCATAAATGTCTAGTCTGGAGGTGCATGACACTATGCCAGCCTCATTTTTAGCCGAGACCGTGTACCAGCCAGCATCCTCTTTCCTGGTTGGCTGGATTAGCAGACACACGTACCCAGTGGCATCTTGATGCATGCTGGATGGTTAGTTTTTAAAAAAAGCAAATGATCACATTACCTGTGAGTCATTATAATCACTTTTTTTCCTCAAAAGACTTTTGAGATTGTATTTTCAACAGCAACAACAGAAGAGGGATTCTTGTCCCATCTTTACATCGACTTACCTGAATCTGTCCTTATTTCTAGGAATTGTGTCATTGTCCTTCTTCCAGAAGAGTGCAGGAGGAGGCATGCCCGACACGCGGCACTCCAGCCTAGCCGGGTTTCCCTCTGGGATCCCAGTGTTCTGCAGCTTCTCCACAAAATGCGGAGGCTGCTTCACCTCCTTCTCTATGGGGGACATGACTCACGTTACACTGCCGTGCCTTTGCAAAACCAAGTGGCCAAGTGGGGACCAAGGCAGTTTACGTGAAGTGGACTCCAGTTATAGTTTCTACAAGGACCTTTTACTTTCAAACTGCTTTAAAACCTAGGTTAGTGGTAATCGTACAAAATTTTTGCGGTAGCAATTACCTAACACCTTCAGATCTAGGCAAAATGAGCTTTGGCCGGCTTTGTTGCTTGCAATGCAGGTGTATACGCCAGCATGGTTCTGCACCACCGGGTCAATGACCAGCGAGTGGACGCCATTCTCCCGCACCAACATCCTGTGAAATATGTCTGGGTAGATCGGCTTCCCGTTGACCAACCACATCAGCTCCGGATTGGGCAGGCCGCTCACCTGGGAAGCAGAACAGTATTGAGGCTGATGAAGAACTTCCTCAAAGCTAAAAGCTAACCCTCAAAACCTTTTTGGTCCAATATCCATGAGTTCGGTACCTACCTTACAGTCTAGTCTACACAGTCTTCCCTCGTGGGCTAACATGTCCCCTGGAGCCTGGAGGAAGTGAGGTTGAAAGAAGCGTTCCTGGGTTTGCTCGCCCTCCTCAACTTCCTGTATGCGGGTTCTCACCCTATTACCCAATGTAGAGTAAACAGATTGTGTAAGGACACGTTACATAAATGTTAGGTTAAAGGATTGTTGTATGGCAATTTGGATTGGGGACCTTTTTTAATTGTTTTACCACTTTATCTATGGGTCCAAATATCCTTGCTAAAGAAGGAATCATCTTACCTTTGAAGATCACACTGCACACTTAAGCCCTGCTCACCTCTGAGAGTGAATGGGTGTCATTCTATTTCGGGAAGCACCCGTTTGGACGATCAAATGGCCCGAGCAGCTAATTCTACCCTGGTGTGGTAAAGGAACGAAGAATCGGTAAGTGTAAACCACAACAAACGTGTTGTAAGCTAACAAACAGGTTGGGTACGATGCAGTACGCTAACCAACAAATTCTGTACGAAGCGGTACCTGGGGATTAGCTGCCATTACAGTGTAGTTTCCATCGTCGTCATTGGTAGTGCAGTCGATGTGCAAGGCACAGGTTCCATCGCCCTCTCTTATCTTCTTATAGTGATCATTCTTTCTCAAGATCTGCTTTCCATCTTTGAACCAGTACACCTGAAGATGAGAAGATACTGCTAACTATTTTACCTAATTATTGACATTTTTATTTTTGACTGTCCTCAAAAGTATTCCTATTTCTGAATGAAGGAATGTATTTTAGTCTTCTTTTGAGCTGGGGGGATAAGCATCTAGATTCACAGAAGGTTGTAGAACCTAGATATCTATCTTGATTCCACCCCTTCTGTGTTTTTAGTAGCCATGGAGAAACAGCCTGCCACAGAATGTAGTCCTCCTACCTTCGGTATGGGGATCCCCACCAGCTTACAGGAGAAGGTGACGGGCACGCCCTCCATGGCTCGGAAGTTCTTGAGCTTCTTGTCGAAAATGGGGGCGATGCAGCGGCCTGTGGGAACCTCGTCATGTTGCACCTCGTCGTCCGACTCCTCCACCGGGGTGCGTTCCAGGCGGAACTCGATCTCACTCATCAGCCGCTGCTCGAAGTTGGACACTTTGTACGCCTAGAGAGAGGGGGGGGGTGTAAACCAGCACTGCGTAAAGAGTACGTCGGCCCCACTCTGTGCGACTCTGCCGAAAAGCTGTCCCTCATTGTACGTTCCACACTATTATTCATGTCCTGAGATGAGGAAATAATGCCTTAAAATCATTGCATTTCATGGTAATATAATAGGAAAACTGAAGGAAAACAATACGGATATAGACCCAAATTACAATCATGCTTTAAAGATACATCTGTCAAAACGAGAAACAGAAAACACAGAGAAACTTTTACTTTAGAGCCCAGCCCAAAGTATAGTTTATATTAGTATTAGACACAAACAATACTTCATAGACCTAATTCCTCTGAATAAAAATGAGCTGGGAGGAGCAAAGGAAAAGGTTCACCACAAATGAAACTCACTGGCACAACTAGCTGCTGGGGTCAGGCTAAAACTATCATAGTGATCTGAACTGGCTGCATCTGGCTCCTTGCTGTCTGCACATTGGCTCACACACCCCGTATACAACTAATACCTCTATATATGGACCGGGCTTTGGCCGAAGAGCAGTAGATGCATACTTAGCCTGTAACCTTCATTAACATGATATGTTGTAAGGTTTTTTTCTCATTGTTGACTTCTTGGATTTGGGAGGTTTTACTTGCTTGTTTGAGAGGTTAACGATAGATGATGCCTTTAAAAACTAGCTAAACTGGCTATAGCTGACTGAATAAGGAGTAAGGGCTACGTTGTACATTATTTCGACAATAAACAGAACTCTTTATTTTTGCAAATTTTCGATTTTTTGTTTTGGATTATTCATGCATGTGATAAATTAGTTGAGGAAAGCGTCTATGCTTGATTAGAGCTATGAATTAGTCATGGTGAATAGATAAGTCAACGGGAGTAAACTCATTCTGACTTTTAACAGGTCAGTGCGAAGCATTGCTTTGGACAGAAGAAGGTACATGTACCTCATCATAGTTAAAGACAGTAGCAGGAATGTTTGGTCCAAGGGATCGGCTGGCTGTTTTCCCCTCATTATTCAGCTTCTATGGGATGACATGGATGAATGATAAACGCCAACATAGATGCGTACACAATGTGAACGAATGAAACACATAAGCAGACTACCACGCACCCATGATCATGTGTTATTACACCATTGCATGTTATTACATAGCAAAGACACACGGATGAAGGGATGGATGGATGAACAAACAGACACAGCATTTGACAACAGTTACATCGAAGGGCCATGATGACTGAATATGGTAGATGGATAACTGAGAAAGGAACAGTGATTTGTGTGTTCTACTTGTCTCAAACCTAGATGGAGAGAGTTTAACGCTGGTTCTAAGGCTTGAATTGTGCCAATTTGAGGCTCAATTTGAGTGGCCCCAATGTTGCATCATAAAAAAATGGTATTTTAGAGTTTCACAGTCACCATTGCATCAACCAATAAACATTCATTCATGTGCATATTCTGATGAGCCAGTCCGCACTCAGGTAGGAAAAATGCTGGTTCCAAACTGCTGAGATGCGGATTACCTAGTACCTGTTGAAATCCAAAGGGTGAAGAATTATCGTTGAAGCGGAGCCTCCTCTCGATGTCGTTGAGGATAACTTCTTTGCTAGCTCTGATATCTTCAGATGATGATACACGCGATTTGGGTAACCTCTTCAACTGCCTGCATCAACATTGAGTCATTGAGTTAAAGATCACCTCAGACGCATCAGTGGTTTCAATTTATCATGTCACTCTGTGGTGTGCATATCCTACAATGATGAAGGATGATGACAACTTCAACCTATTTGTGATATCACGGTCTATTTTCAAAGCAAAACATCTCCAGCTGCTATGCAATTTGTACTGAACAATGGAACGGACTAAGTCTGACATCCAAGTTAAAGCATTCATATCTTTTTATAGATCACACACTTTAACCCCAGATCTGCATCATCCCATAAAAATAACCTTACCCTGCCGGAGCACTCTTGGGCAAACCCATGGAGTTGGTGGCCTGTGCAATGTGCAGCGATGGCAGGACGGAGCTCAGGAACGCCACAGGATTCTGGATGGGGCTTGGGGTGGAGCTGCTTGAGGCCGGAGAGGAGGCCTGCGGTGGTGACTGAGTTCGCCCCGCAAATACGGAGTTGAGGAACGGGGCAGAAATCAGGGTAGGGGAGGACATCATGGATAACGGGCTGGTGGGCGACTGGAGCACCCGGGTGGGGAACACTCGCGGCGGTGGGGAGAACGGCGGGATGGTCGGGGAGCTGGCAGCCGAGGAGTTGAGCTCGGCCGCCAGCTCGTTGAGCAAGGGGACCGGGGACTCGGTCGGGGACGGACTCATCACTGGCGAGAGTGGCTGGGCGGCGACAAACTCCTTGGGCCGGGCGTAGTTGAAGCTCTGCGAGGCGGCCGCTAGGTTCATGAGAGAGGCGTGGGTGCTCCTCAGCATGGGAGTGGGGGATGTGATTTCCTGCAGGGACGAGAGGGTGCTCTGAGAGGTGTCCACGGGAGTCGCGTGGAACTGAGGTGGGGGAGGAGAGCTGAACTGGCTCGGGGGCATGGACTTTGACAGGGCAGCGAGGGACAGGTTTAGGTGGGAGGCGTGGATGGTGTTCATTGGAGTTACGGGCGCAGCAGGGGAGTTGTAAAGGGACGTCTGTGTCGCGGTCAACTGCGGGGCCGACAGCGGGGGCCTCACTGGCGGAGCCATCTTAAGCTGGGGAGGAGAGGGGCGGCTGGTCGCGGGAGCAGGAATGGTGTTCAACTGGGCTGCTGGGGTGGTGTGAAGAATTGGCGCCGGACTGGAAGTCAGCGTTGGCATTGTAGGAGCCATAGTGTAGGATGACGCAGGGATTTGGGACTGTGTTGTTACAGCGGTGTTCGTGTAAAGCTGGAAATGCTGCTGAATTGGTTCGCGGGGCAACCTGGGTGACCAAATCACAGACTCTGATGCAGAGATCTGACGCTGCGATTGGGTCTGGGCCTGGCTTTGAGGTGGTGGCTTGGATTGGGTTAGGGACTGGGTGTAAGGTGGTGGCTGATATTGGGACTGGATGTGAGGTGCTGGCTGGGATTGGGTCAGGGACTGGGTGTGAGGTGCTGGCTGGGATTGGGTCAGGGACTGGGTGTGAGGTGCTGCCTGGGATTGGGTCAGGGACTGAATTTGTGGTGGTGGCTGATATTGGGACTGGCTCTGAGGCTGGGATTGGCTCAGGGACTGGGCTTGAGGGGGTGGCTGATATTGGGACTGGCTCTGAGGAAGGGCTTGGGTCCATGGTGGAGACTGGGGTCGAGTTTTGCTGTGTGAATGGGAATCCCCGTCCTGCTGCTGTTCCAGGAGAACCTGGTTGTGTAAGATCTGAAGTTGAGCTGGGTCCCTGACAATCAATGACAAAACATGAAGGGAAAGAATTAGTGACCCTAAATATTAAGATGTGCTGTCTTGTAAATATTTAAAGGTCTCCAAGCACTCACCTTATAAGCTATACAGTAAATACCAGAAGAAAAAAAAGATTGTGCCTCTTGATAAATTGTCAGCCCATTTATGGTCTACTACCAGCAAGCAGCTCCCAAATCAAATGTCTTCAATGCCCAACATTATCTCACTTTTAGTGTCTGAAAAACGCATTGACTCATTAAAGCTTCTCACTATAATGTGTTATCATTTTAAATTCCATCAAGCTGAATCCAAAAAGGTCACTCTGATTTACAACCCAAAAACCACCTTAGAAACGTTGTATTACGGCATCACATCCCCTTATATCTGAAACATAACCAAAATCGTCACCCATGCATAAAACCACAAATGACTTACAAATAGAAAATGCCATCCTTTGTTTTTGAAAGCTTGAAAGTCCACATGGTTGTGTCCAGGGTGTCTGCGCTAGTGAACTGTGTGTGTTATTACGCTGCATGTGGAAGAGCTCTAAGAGGAGGAGCCCACCCAGAGACACATCCCTTGATATGGAAAATGACAGATAGGCTCAATAAGAAAGTATGTGATTGCATATGTGATATTTGTATTATTAGTAGTATTAGATTCTGTATTTCGTTTTCTTCAACACCCTGCTGTACCAGATTCTGGAAGTTTGCTTCTAGAAGTAACCACAGTTCTAGATGAACAACATTTTACCATAATGCTTGGGATGAGGAGGAACGCTGTACTTACAGTTTGGGTTTAGTCAGCACGGGTGGTGGTCCCCTCGCTGTCAGACTGGCGTCCTCATAAGGCCAACCAGACGTGTCACATTGTTCTTCCTCCTCGTCTTCGGGCAGTCTGAAGTGAACGCGGAGGCCGGCTTTAGCACCGGACCGCGGCTCCCTGTGGTTCGTCAGAGCGCTCGTTTTCAGACACGAGTTAGCCGGGGGGTCGGGGAGCGGCACCACAGCGGGGGTCATCCTGACCTTAGGGGCGTCGGGGGCGGCCAGGTCGGGCAAGGCGGGCCGATACTTGGGCGCTTCCTGCTCCGCCTTGAGGCTGGAGGTCTGAGGCTCCGCGGCCGAGGCCGATGAACCGCTGAAGGGCTTCAGGTAGAACGGAGTGCCGTTGTTGACGCTGTGGGGTTCGGGGGCCATTTCACCGGATCCTGATGGGTTCAGGCGCTGGGTGCTGGTGTAGCTAAACCTCTCGCGGGAGCTGCCAATCAAGGCCTGGGGGTCGAGGCTGGGGAGGCTGACGCTCGGGGTGTCAGAACGCAACATGCTGGAGCTGAGGGGATCCAGACGTAGGGTGCTGGAGCTGAGGGGGTCCAGACGTAGGGTACTGGAGCTGAGGGGGTCCAGACGTAGGGTGCTGGAGCTGAGGGGGTCTAGACGTAGGGTGCTGGAGCTGAGGGGGTCCATGCGGATGGAGCTGGAGCTGAGCGGGTCCAGGCGGATGGAGCTGGAGCTGAGCGGGTCCAGGCGGATGGAGCTGGAGC
>JAOPJO010000043.1:1250817-1262587 GCA_027123675.1 Molva macrophthalma | reverse complement strand
ATATGTGTTTTAGAGCGTCAGTTTTTATTTTTATGTAAAAGAAAAAGTGATAGTTGTGTTTGATACCCTTTCAAGTTCTTTCCAGTCGTAGTTGGTGTTGCCAATGACCATGGCTTGGAGTTCATTGGGCTGGAAGAGCTCCAGGACCTTCCCACCACACACCTTGTGGAACCCAGCATGGAAGGACTCAAACAGCGGGTTAACCGACCGGTTGAATGTGTAGTCCACATACATCTGGACAAAATCCTGCCTGTGAACAGAAGAGGAGATTAACAAAGTGCAATGAATCAATCATTGGCCAAATAGATTGGATCGAAGTCTAAGTGGGACAATTTAGCATGTTCATTCTGGAGAGTGAAATTCTTGTGCTATAATTCTTACTTATTATCCAGAAGAGATTAAACAGAAGTAATTTAGATGGCAGTAAATCAGCATTTACAAAATAGGGGCGTTCTAATAAAGGCATTTTTAATTAAATCTTATGTGAGGAAGCTAAAGCTTTTAAACAGACAAGAAAATTATAACAGGATTCTTCTACACTTCCAGATCCATTTGCACTGTAGAGCTCTAGCAAATAGAAAGAGTGCAAAGTGTGGGCCTTTACCTGTTTGATTTATTAACATTGATATCCTCCCCGTTGGGCACAAGTTCCAATACTTCAGTTGCACCAAAGTTTTCCTCTGTGACCTGAAAAGTAGTGAGTTTGCTATTTTCAACCGGGGTTCAAGAAATACCCATCTGTAAAGCGCACGCTCTATAATACTTTTACTGTAAACCTAGGCGTTTAACCTACAGTGAAGTTTAGACAGAACGTGTCCTCAAGGTCATCTTCTGTGTAGTCCAGGAGATGCTGCAGACTCCTGGTGTAAAGGGAAATAAGAGAATGGACACATTACGCATACTGTCCTCTCCCACATCAGCAGAATGCCAAGGCCCTAAAAAAAGGATCATGATTACATTTTGACAAAAGGCGTCTTAAAAAAAAAAGGTACATTCAAGTCCACAAGCAAGGGCTAGTTCTGTGACCTTACCTTCCCACATCCGGCATCAGCTCCTTCAGGTCATCCAGCGTTGGACTCCTCTTCAGCAGCTTCTTATAAAGGGCCACTGGGAAATTTAGTTCCACGATAGTCAGATTGTAGATGGCGAGGCCACAGATGACACCGATGAGGTGGAACAGGTCAATGTCCTCAAACGTCTGCAAGGAACCATACTCTTCAAGGATTTGCATGTTTTTGTGTTGGTGTATCAGTTACTAATTAAATCAATTAGGCCACTCTATCCTGGTAGTCTAACTCGAGACATCACATACATTATAGCCAGATCTTGCTTTGGTTTTCAAATGTTTACCTTATTTGAGAACCAAATGAGCCTGGACTCCTCGTGGTAACGAAACATCCCATACTTAGGATCCAGCAGCTCTCTCATGATGAGAAGGAAGAACTCTTTTCTTACACCGCCCGCGTCGACCGCCTCCTCTCCAACGAAGATGACCTGTTATGAGCACCCGATCAGAAACACTAGCATCACAATGATGCTATCACAATACACTAGGGCTGGCCCGAATACATCATTTCAAGCTTCGGATATTTGTTAGGTTTCGAAAGGAATATCTGAATATTTGGTGAAGGAAGAAATAAAGAAAAAAAGTCCATTCATAGTGCGTATCTTTCACTGTCTGTAAACGTAGCAGGTGCAGGCCACTGCTGCAGAATCTAGCTTTTATCAACTGATCGTTTTCTAGAGTTGTTAAATTGGTAAAACAAATGCGTTATTTTAATAATGCAAAATAGCAAAACAACTAAATCACGTCAGTGGCTTTCGGATCCACTCATCAGTTCGAGTTTGACTTGGTTACGGCAGAGCTTCAATGCAGCCTAAAAGTTTTCCGAACACACATGGTTTCCAAAGTACGAGAGCAGGCCTAATTCCAATTATCACAATGCAAATAGGTGGTTTAAAAGTTGTGTTAAGTTTTGAATCATTTTCCCTGCAGGACTAATGCTATTTACACGGTGATAAATCACACAGGCGCTATTGTGGGGGATGGATCGCCATAAAAGGAAAAACATCGCTACCTATTCATGTTTACTAAATAACCAACACTTTATTATTAGTAGGTACAGCTTTTTGGTGTCTTTTGGACTCTTTTGAACATTGAAATAGCTGCTAAATACGTTCATTATTAAAACCTTTCTAAAACGATAAACGGGTTAATGGCTTGCGTATCCTCACACTGAATGGCAGCTGTCAAAGGGCTACTGGAATATTTGAATAATGTTTGAATATCCAAAACTAACAAATGATGATTCGGTCAGGCCATATTTGGCTATTCTGATGATGGCTGCCATTACCTCAGCTGAAGCGTTGACGTGAAGCATTCTCGGACATCTAGCGCCCTTGCATATATATTTTATCACTGCCATATTCAGACGAAATGTAGCCTAGCCTTCTATCCGCAGTCCCCAAATATGCGTAGTAGTTTAAAAATGTTTATCAAGATAAAATGAATATCCGAATACTGAATTGAGATTCGAATACCTACCTAACGAACGAATATCCGAATATTCAGGCTCAGCCCTAAAATACAGATTGCATCATATTGCCTTAACAGCAGCATGAATGGGACTTTACTTTTGATTATGCTTAATATAAAAGAATTATATACATAATTCAAAGTACTTATAATTGAACTGTAATCCATACAAATAACCCAAAAAGATAGTTGTAACTTTTAGATGAGTCAGAAACACATTTTACCGTTATAACTCAAGTCACTCCCTATCGCACCTTCAGTGGCTTCTTGTAGTCCACATTCTTGGACTTCCGCAGGACCTCCATGGTGTCCTCCACAATGTTTTCCCTCCGGACGATGAGGATGAGACAGGGGTTCACGGACTCCACCACTGGCAGGAACATGGAGCTGTAATTTTGCCTCTGGGCCTGGTCCACTGCCATCTAGTGACAGCATGCACCACAAATTAAGCATAGCCATCATCTCACTCTTGGTACTACAGCAAACACAGCTACAAGTCCTACAGGTAGGATTGGTTACCTGCATTTGTATGACGGCATCGGTCTGAAGCAGGGTGGTCTTGGCCTGGGCGTCAAATACAAAAGGATATCTGCACAGGGTGACCGAGCCCTCGTGACCCTGTGGATACAAGACACAAAGGCATCAGTCATGAAAATGAATCGTGGACATAAAATTACATGTTAAGTTGAAACATACCCTCTAACTGGCTATAAATTTAAACATGGACATGAACTAGTTAAGTGACCGGTTACAATGTAATGGTAAACCTTACAAAAATGAAAGGTGTCTATGTATGTATGTATTTATGTCTGTCCATCTGGCCTTCGATTTTCTAACCTTCGATAACCATTCATCTAATCTACCTCACACTGGCGGCTGTATTGCTGAGGACCCAAGGAAGTCCAGTGTCGAGTGTGAAGTTGTTTGGATGAGCGGTTAGAAGCGTAACGCTGCAAGCAGCAATACCGGAGTCCAAACAATTGGCCCGTTCCAAAAGAGCACATTTTGAATGGGAACTGCCCTAGTGTTATAAAAGTATAAGTTATAAAAAGTCTCACCTGAGGAAACATCTGCTGCTGGATCCATGTCACATAGTCATTTCTGATGTCTATCAAGTCATCCAACTCATGGATGTAGAACTTATCATACTGGATGATGTGTCCCGCCCTCTCGCTGACCTGAGAGAAATATAAAACATCATTCAGTTTGTAAAGATAGGGTGCTGCTAAAAACAGGATGCACAAGTCGTACACAGTATAAATGCAGATTTTGTTTTGACGCCCACCGCGTGCAGGATCTCCAGGAGCCGGAGTGACGTGTGCAGGAAGCAGGTGAAGATCCTCTGCTCCGATTGGGGGATGCCCACTTTGTGCATCTTCAGCAGATACACCACCACCTCCTTGTACAGCTCCACCAGCCTCTGGAAGACAGTGGGCTCTAGGGCTGACCACCATTTCCCTGGAATAAAAACACAAAAACAGTGCTTGAGATTGTTGTTGGCAAAAGGTATGAAAAAAAGTCAGCGAAGAAAGAAGAAAAGCCAAACATTTCAATGGACCTACCCAGGACCTTCAGTGGTGCGTCTTTCAGGCTGATGAGGGACTTTGCAAAGGGGATGGCCAGGGTGACGTACGTGCTGGGGTCCCTGAAGAGAGGACACTCAGGCAGGGTCAGGTAGAGCCTAAGGGCCTCGATGTCCGGGGGAGAGCAGCCTAACCTGGGGATCAGGTTCTTCTCGAGACTCGCTGCGATCTGATAGGACAGGAGAGGGGAACGAGGCTATTGACGTACAGCGAGTAACCAGACTCCTTGGACATGTTTTTTTTAATGCCCTACATCTGATTGCCTCTACAGTCTACAATGAAAATGCATGTAATCCACTAGTTTTGCCGACTTAACCATAAACCATATAATACTTGCGTGTAATTCACAAGTGTGCAGGATTTAAATTGTGTATTGCTTGGAGGAGGTGATGATGTGTAATTTGTAAGTATTTTCTGGGTTTTGGATATTTGTTCCAATATTATTATCATTATCATCATTACTATTATTAGTTCTAGCAATATCTACTCAGTTTCTGGTAATAAATGATTTCACTTAACATTATCTTTTTTTTTTTTCCTTTCCTTTTAGAGTTAGCCACTCCCTTGTAGAGCCTCTTTGCCAAAAAAAAGATAAAATGTAACTACCCTGCCATCATTCATTTATAATACTGGGTTGAGTCGATCCTGTGCAAGCACCACAAACAGCTGTAATTTTCCATGACATGACAAATACATTGAATGGGCAAGAATGACGATGTCAAAACTCCTTGGCCTCTGAAAACTTTGAGCAAAATCTAGAAAAATCGAATAAAAATGAGTTGCATGCTTAATGTTGAGCTAAGCATCGCCATGTTTATGTATGTTGATACAGATGATGAAAGGACTCCTCAAAATAGAGGACAAAAACAGTAGGGGAATAAAATGAATAACCCAAACTAAAAAGCATGCATTAGGTCCGAGCTCACCTGCTGAGCTAATTCTGGGTGGTCTGGCTGGATCAGTTTGTGGTACATGAGCCGGGCCATGTTCATATCCACCCCAGAGCATTTACTGCTGGTGTTGTAGTGGTCCGGATGGCTGTGGAGAACAGAGCCATTTGTCATCAGCAGAAACAACAGTTTTGTAAATTCACATCCTCTCAGAATGAAGCACACATTATTTTGCTATATTTATATATGCATCGAAATGTTCAACAACATACTTAACTGCATTATTAAAAAATATATATTAATGTTATATATATTAATTAATTACCTTGCAGCCAAAAAGGATCCATTGAGGCAACTTGCTGAGGAGAACACCAGGTCAATTTCACTATAGGAGGTTAGAGATTTAAACCAAAGAAAATTCTTAGAATGGAACCACATAGACATAGTTTGTAACATTGGGTTAGCAGAGTAAAACAGGTGAGGTCTGTTTGACGAAGGGGGACAGTCTTACTTGGAGGTATCTTGTGGGAGTCTTCCAGGTGACAGAGTCAGCCATTTTTGTATTAGCTGAGGGGTCAGTGTGCAAATTGTCGTACTCCTATCATTTATCCTCACATTGTCTGGGCTCTTGTGTTCCTAGGATGTATGAATAAATACAAACACACTTATAGATTCTATAGGTCTATGACACATATATAAACGTATGAATCATATAAAGATGATGAACATACAGATGTAAAATTGTTGTACAAATCAGGAGAGTAGTAGTGAGCGAAGCTCTGGTCCCCCCCTGCATAGATCCCCTTGACACAGTAGGCCTGCTTTGTGCCTGCAAAACAAAATAAACAAACCCATAAAAACCAACCAATTACCTCTCTGCCTGGAGCTCCAGTTAATTTAAGTGCATGCACCAACCTATTCAACTAATTCACCTGACCGTGGCGGGATGGTGTACCATTAACCAATGTAATCACCTTCATCTGTGGAAGTTGGGCCGTTCGTGTCTGCCCAGGAACCCTTTACAGGGGCCGGGCTTTTCCTGTTGCAAGTGGAGCGTGTCCCAAGCTGCCCGTTTCCTCCGAGGCCAAATGAGTCCATCTTCCCAGTGGAAGGAATGAACGCCAGAGTGTGTTGCCTTGAAGAGGCGAAGACGAAAACACACTTTTTACGGCCTTATTTGTTTGATTTATTTATTTCAGAGGCTTTCAATTAAGGGTGTGAATCTTTCGGCATCTTGGGAATCGACTCGATTTAAATTCTTAAGGTCACGATTCGATTTCAATTCTTAAGGTCACGATTCGACTCAAAAATGATTCTCGGTTCAAAACAATTACCGATTCAAAATGTATTTCAGGATCTACTCCAGTCGGCTGTGCGCTAAGAAAGGCGATGTGGCAAATGATAGCATGAAAGCAGAGTAAAGTGTGTATAAGATTCTGAGATTAAGATTCTTTTTTTTTAATAATAATAATAGATTTTTGTTGAGAATCAACTCAGAATCATAGAAGATAAGAATCGAGAATTGATCTTAATCCTACACCCCTACTTTCAATGTACGCTGCTCTGGTTGTTAACCACTATTTCTGCTGATTCACTCATACTCATGACTCACACAAAACAATGACAACAAATGTGCAGGAAAAGCTCATGTAGCAACATGCAAATGAAATGCATGATTGAGATTTTACCTTCCGCATGCAATCTGTGTGACTTCATTTCCCATCAGCTCAAACACTTTCCTGGGGTTAATCTCATGATTTGTAGAATTGTGTCCAAGTTGTCCATAACCTCCTGCTCCAAACGTAAACACACCTCCTTCCTGTAATCCAACACAACACTTGTTATGTTACAGGTATGAAAGGATTGCATTATGTAACACCTTAGCGTGGTTATGGGAGAAGAAAGAGTAAGAGAGTAAAGATTAAAAAAAGATTCAAACCAAACAAGGAAACTTCTTGATGAATGAGAAAATGTGATGACAAAACAAATTAATCTATGCTTAGGGTACAGACGCATAATCAGGAAAAATCCATCCTCCACTAGGTACACTTATATGTCAAAAAATGTATAACAACTATTGCCAATATACAAGTTTACAAAACCATTTACAAATATGGCAAACTTTTCACTTAGTCTCACTGAAGACGACACACTGCTACCAAAAAAGAGCAGTGCTTACCTTGGTCAGTGCAGCCGTGTGGTCCTCTCCACAGCAAACGTATATGACCCTCTGGGACCTCAGGGACTTCAGCAAGGTCGGGCTATGTCGATCTGAAACCAACCTTTAGAAAATTAGTTTGGTCATAAAAAAAAGCCTATTGATTCCCTCGTCACGTGCCTTTGGATTGCGACAATATTGTAAGTGGTTTGGTTTGCACTCGTACCATTGTTATCGTTAAGGCCCAGTTGTCCGAACTTGTTGCGGCCCCAGCCGAACACTGCTCCGGACTGGGTTAGGGCAAAGCTGTGTGCGCCTCCTGCCGTGACCTGGGAAAAGGGAATGCCCTGTAAAGACTGCAAGTGTTGGGGTGTGGGAAGGCCTTGCCCGTCCGTTCCAAGCCCCAGCTGTCCATATCGATTCTGACCCCAGGAAAAGACTTGGCCGGCTAGACATAAAACATAATGTAAGGTAGATAGAGAAAATAAACAGGAGTGAGTCAATTATAAATATACAGGAGAAAATAACCTTATGGTGTAAATTGCCACTCTTACCTTTTGAAAGAGCGTGGGAATGCCAGTATCCACAGGCTACCTGAGTAATTTGTACGTCTGATAAACTCTTGATGTTTCTTGAATTTTAAAAGGTTCAAAACAACAATAATTTGTATTATTATACAATTATTTCTCGGAGAATAAAGAATAAGTCGATTCCATGCTGGTAAAAAGGGTGTAATACAAAGAATAGTATGATCAACTTTTTTGTATTCAGTGCTAAAGGAGCAAACAAAACATGGCAATGGCTTTATGACAATAAGAACAAATGAGATTACCTTGGCACACGGACACATTCTTCAAAGTTATTAAGACCCAGTTGCCCATCAGAGCCCAGACCCCAGGAGAAAACCTGTCCCTTGTCATTCAATGCAAGCGTATGGGACTCTCCACAGGACACCGCCACAATGTTCTGTGCATCCAAGGCCACTACCTGTTCTAATAGACAACACAAATCTTAGCCAAAACGCCTATGGCTACATAACTGAATTTTGTAACTACAGGTTTCATTGTTTAAACCAACCTGGCTTCTTTCGAGACTTATCGTGTCCTAGCTGACCCAGGTCATTGCAGCCACATGTGTAAACAGTCCCATCTTCCAGCAAAACAGTTGTGTGTCTTCGGCCACAGCCCACGTCACACACCTGCTTCCCGTGAAAGAAGTCACATTTACGAGGCTCTATGACTATCTCCTCGTCAATTCCACCCAAACCCAATTGCCCATAGGAAGCATTGCCCCAACACAGCATTGTCGTTCTGTCCGTTGGCTATCCACACCAACCGGATATCCGATTCTCTGGAAAGAAAAGACACACTTTATGTGGCTTAAGCACTTTAAAACTGGATGCAGACTTATTTTATATTTTGTTGTCACCAAAGATCAACAGTGGCTGTTGTTCTGCTATGTAGCATTGGGCTGTATGACATGCTACCATCATAATAACAAGCGATAATGAATTCTCACTAGAAAACCGTTGATCTCATTGTGTGACTGTTCACCGTTACTGAACCACCCATAGCTAACAAACATGTTTGATCCCTTGTGCTAAAGGCCACTAAAAGCATGTTGTCACTTGTACCAAGTCCCAACAGCCCATTCTTCCAGACATATTCCACTTCGCTGTACGTAGTAGTGGTCTTAGTTAGCTTAATTATTATCCAACACCACCACAACAACAACAACAGCCCTCAACACCAGCCCAGTGAAGTGAACATGTGCTACCTAAGTTCACTAAGCGGTGATAGCGAGTCCCTTGTAAAAGCAGGTCGTACGTGAACATTACCTGTTGCAGACGTTAAGCCAAACGGGTTAAAACAGCTAGCTAACATTAGCTGTCTACAGCTTAATGGCATGTCTTGCCACAGTCAAACTGTTATGTTCACTCTCACGTCACGTGTTAGCCCCAGCGACGAACAGCAGAACACGTTATGCTAGATCTGAGATAATATTCGCCCTGGCCACAGTGCTATAAGCCATGAACGATCTAACGCCTAAATTGGCGACTCCAGCTTTGGTGTCCTGTCAACAGCAACTGGCACAAGTGCAGCAAGACGTGCGTCAAGTTAGAGAGAAAGCTGACACACGCGTGCATTTGGTTCGTCTCCACAGTAAAGGTTCTATATTCAAGGTTTGTATTCATAATTACGGGTCAAGAGAAATAAAAACTGTCAAAAAACAACAACTATTCGTCTTAATACAAGTCGTCATTATTGAAATAATAGAAATGTATACATATTTCCGTATCTATTGTGACCGCTTTTATTTTGAAGGTAGAACGAATGTGCTACAGAAGTAATAACACTGTTGCAAATACTTGACAGAAGTGAAGAAAAGTCGCGAAGCTGGGCGAACCAACGTTCTAGATCTAGATTTGGCTAATTACCAGTTTTAATGTAAGACGTTTAGTTGAAGGCCGCTGTGGCTTTAGCTATTTACCCCTGGAAAACGTATTCATATGAATTAATCATAATTGAATTGAATTTAATAATTATTACTTTGCACTGGCCCTGATATAAAGAAGCATACTATATTTCTCGAACCAAATAGGCTGTAACATAGTGCTACTAGTTATGTGTTGTGAATATTTACAATGATCTTTCAAATCTTAAGGCTGTATTTGATTGTTTACTTGAACTTTTGACATTAACATAGGCTACATTAAAATATCTATCAGGATCTGTGGGAAATAAACTTTGTCTTTTCTAAATGTATGTCCATTCATTCATGGTCCTTTCCTAGATAAAATGTAATATCATCTCTGGCTCCATCTAGTGGAGCCAGTAAATCAATACAATTATATGAAACAATATTACGTTCATGGACAGGTTCGGAAATTAAGCATGCCTATTCTGCTGTGTCCTCTGAATTCATTAATTCATTTAATATAATTGATCAAAAACCTTTCACCCTGAGAGCCAGGAGGTTGCGCCTCTGAAATGTAGTAGGACATATCAGTAATCGTGTTGTTATTATGCAAAGTCATTCTGTAGAGAATCTTCAGAAGTGCGTCAATATGTAACTTTTTATGTTGATCATGGAATAATCCGGCCCTCGTCATTTCCACAAAGCCAAATGTGTATATGCGTAATAGCCTTCGTCACTTGTTTTATCATGAAATCTTCTAAGCTGTAGAAATAGAGGCGACTGAAATGCAGCGTGTCCTGTATTTCTGGTTTTTCCTGCGTGTATACAGTCGTTTCCAGACTGTCTCAGTACCTCCAGTCACAGTTCCTTGTCAAGCAGTTTTCGCTAACCTCACATACACGCACACAAGAAGAACACGAGAAGAACACAAATGCTTTACCTGCTAGGAGTAAGTACTAGTTATTTTTTATTTGTATGTTCCTTTCCTTTGCTCTGTCTTGGTGTGTGTGTGTGTGTGTGTGTGTGTGTGTGTGTGTGTGTGTGTGTGTGTGTGTGTGTGTGTGTGTGTGTGTGTCAATTAGGGATTGGAGAGTGCTAGACAGAAATGTGTTTGAATTAGTTAAATAGCATTGAGCTAAGAGCTCCTTCAACCGGTCGTGTGTGTCCGTGTGTCCGCGTGAGCGCGTGTGCATGCACGCATACACGAGTGCGGGTGTGCGTCTCCTAGACGCAGTGTGTCTGCCTGTGTTTAAGACTGTCTGCGCGCATGCCTACACCTCTGCAGGCATCAGTACAGCTGAAAGCAGGGATGCCCTGAGGAATCACCTTCCTTGACTGTAGGATCCACCAAAGGCCTCCCTCTCCTAGAAACAAGTGGATACTCTGACCACCTCGGGTCTAATTTCACTGACATTTTGTTAAAAAAAAAAGATTTGGATGAGTGTAATTACGTTGAGGAGAATTTTTTTTGCATACGTAATAGTATGTAATTATGTCGTCGAGGGGGAAGAGAAAAAATGTTTGCAGTGAAAACAAGAAAAGCTTGCTGGGTTAGCTTTCCTGCCTAGTTTTGTTTAGACTTTATTCCGACTTGGTTGCGAGGTTAAATCACCTGTATGGTGGGAGAGCAGTGTGGTCATCTAGGGTCTGTGGCCCAGTAGTGGACCTCCATCAAGGGCTGGATCCAGGCCTCATCTGGCCACAATATGGTCTGCCGTCCCGACACCAGCGTCAGGATTCCTTTGGTGCAAGATAACAGATTTGTATTTCTAACGGCCTTCAGATGTTCCACGGTGAGCAGATGCAAACGCATTATGCATTGCAGGAGGGATCAAATATCAAAGTGTTTTTTCAAAAAAGGATGCAGACCGTTTTGTCCAATGTTGTGCTTAGAAGCAGACCAGGAAGAACACATGTTCTGCTGCGGTCTTCTTCTTCTTATTATTCTATTTTACTCATGCATTCATATACACAACACAGGCCACAAGCCACAATCCCATAATCCTTTACCTATTGTCATATTCTCTCTCTCTCTCTCGCTCTCTCTCTCTCTCTCTTCTCTCTCTCTCTCTCTCTCTCTCTCTCTCTCTCTCTCTCTCTCTCTCTCTTCTCTCTCTCTCTCTCTTCTCTCTCTCTCTCTCTCTCTCTCTCTCTCTCTCTCTCTCTCTCTCTCTCTCTCTCTCTC
>JAOPJO010000043.1:1229680-1250717 GCA_027123675.1 Molva macrophthalma | reverse complement strand
TGTGTGTGTGTGTGTGTGTGTGTGTGTGTGTGTGTGTGTGTGTGTGTGTGTGTCTCTCTCTCTCTCTCTCTCTCTCTAAATCAGTATTCAATTGTGACTCAGTTCGATGCCTAATGGCCACTGTTTTCCCTGTCTTCCTCAGATCATCACTGGTCTCCTTTTCATCATTATGTGCTTTACAAACGGCCTGAAGCCGGTAAGGAGTGAAGATGGTGTTCTGTAACATTTATGTAACTTCAATGTAATTTGTATTTGTCTTTCAATGCTGAGCAGTTGACCCTGCATTTCGTTGGCCTAAACATAGAGGATTAACTGATTTAAATTGTTTAAATGTTTTTGTGAGAGCTTATATATAGGCCTACCTTATATGACAAGTCTTTATGTGCAATGCAGGGCAAATTCTTACTATAATAATAATAATAAATAAAAAATAAATAACTTAAAAAAAGAAAATTAACAAAAATCCAGTGGAAGATAATTTAAAAAATGGTTGTTAAACCTACCAGCTTCTAAAAGCAAGAATTTATAATCTGTTGAGTATAACATTTCTTTCCATATCACAGGTAAATGCACTGGTCAACAACAGAAAGGTAAGAAACCCAGCAAATAAGATGTTGAAATTATTCATGTTCATAACCGACACAAACACTAACATCTGTTCATTTCCACAGAGGGACTTAAACGAAGAGGATCTACACTTGTTAGCTAAAATCCTATCGGTTGGACTGGTAGATGCAGATCCTAACTACCTTCAACATCTCAAGTACTTCAGGGACTTACATGGAGGATCTACTTGATCACAATTACACAGGACCTTACGGGAAATCATGTTACTTCTGGAGGAAGTGGCACACATTTCAAGTTGGACATATTGGAGGATATGAGACTAAACATACAAAACAGGTTGTACGAACCAGCACTGTACACTGCTGTAAATGGTGTTATTGCAAATTCAGCTGTTAAACTAACCCACTTGCTATTGGCTGCTCAGTGGCCAAATGTGGGCAGAAGCATTTGTTTTGATCAATACTGTCACTGGCAATGAAGTAGGACCAGGGACTTAGCCCCTGAGCCAGATGTAGGCTGACTCAAATTGGTCTAGCTTGAGTCTATAGATCTACTTTGGTCTCTTTCTAGTGGTGTTATTGATGCGTTATTGATCACTGATTTTTAAATATGTAAATGCTGGTTCAATATCTGCATTTAAAAAAAATGAATATCAATATGCACAGTAAGAGAACGCTGAGTAATTCAGCGTTCAATTGGACATGGTTTATTCAATTGCTCATGTTATTTATAATGAAATGATTTGTACAACTACATTTCGTTTTATGAAAGTTGAAAATATATAACTTCAGAGGTGTACATACATGTTCAAGGAATTCCTTATTTTTATTTATGAATGGCCACAAAACCTTGAGTTAATGCAGCAAATAGCTATCGTCAAACCAAGAGTCTTGGAAAAACATGCATTACTATACATTCTGCAACAAATACATCAGATTGTAAATAGAAGCTCACAATCACTTTTGTTTTGTCATTGGATTCTCCTTTAGTTTCCCTAGAAATAAAGAGAGTAAAGAACATGTGAAAAATGTAACACAGAGAAATAAGTATTTCAATGTTTTATACAATTAAATTGTCAGCCCCCTATATTTCTGACTAGGGGTCAGTTCTGTGTTCTGTTGTCCGATGATAGTAAGTTACTTACCCCAGACACAGCAGTTGAGCTTTTCCCCCAACAGGTAGAGCAAGGTAGCCACAGACATGTTAAAAAGGAAGAGGCCCAGCAGTCCGCCATGACTGAAGAGTCCCAGCAGGGGATACACCCAGATACCGACTGACAAGTACACCCAAATCACCCTGCAGAACAAGTTCACAGCCGCATAAAATGTGTTAATAATGTTTGTTTCTTATCAAAGATGTAACTGAAACAAAAACTTGTTTAAAATGATGATAAATCGTATTTGAACCTCACTGCTTGAGTCTGTGATCGTGTTGTGGTAAAATGTTGATTTTAAAAAACATACTTTATATTAACATTAACAGCCATGGCAAAAACTATAGTGTCTATATTATGGAAGCCATGGCAATAACAAGATGGTATGTAGTAAACATGTACATTTAGTGTACAGAAGGCCTATGGCCTGAGTTCCAGAACAGTGAATGTTAGTGTAAGCTAACTGCTAGTAACTGCTCTTTTGGGCTTACCTAGACCTATGAGCTTACAATCTAACAAACAGTTTAGAATGACTTGACAAAGCGTGTATCATCATCATCATCATCATCATCATCATCATCATCATCATCATCATCATCATCATCATCATCACCGTATTAGGTAACATTTAAACCCAAAATGTATGTAGTGTTTGGTCATGTGTGCATGTATCCTGTAACATACCAACTTAGGTAACATAAGCCCACCACTCCTAATCCTGCCAGGCCATGCTTGGTCTTTGGGTAGACATGGGGCTGGACCAGGAATTCTCCCAGTAAGATAGGAAAAACAAACGTGTGCTGTATATGCACAAACATGCTTTAAGTTATTAGTATGATGTGGAAACAGAAGAGCAGAATAGTTTTTGCTGTGAGTAAGACTCGTCACTGTTACAGACCATGGCATGATTCATCCAGGGAGGAAAGAAGGTATCAATACTGGCTGGGTACACAAGCTCCCTGTCATAGGCAAAGATCATCCAGAAAAGCAGAACAACAAACTAAAGAAATGCAGAGAAAAAACAAACAAATCAAAACACATCCCCAACGTCAACATCTTCATCATCATCATCATCATCATCTAAATCATCATCAACATGATGACATCATCGCCATTATGTCCAAACGATGTTTTGCATTGTAAAAATGGGTCCTCGTGGATTCTCACCATGCCAACGGGGAATACAAACACAGAGAAAAGCAGATCTTTACATCTGTTGAGGATTTTTGACGATTGTTTTCCAGCCTGGAGATCATTCACAGCAGCCAGCCCAAAGAATACCATTTGCAATATCTAAGATACATCAGAATCAGAATTATTTTATTTTGCCACGTATATTTGCACATAAAAGGAAAGTGACTTAGGGAGGTTGGTGCATTAAATACAAAGTAACACGATACAAGCAAATATTAACAAAATATCTAACCAGAAGAATGAAAACAAACTACTAATTAACAAAATGTACACCAAGTTATAAAGAAAGATAAGCTATAAATTATGTTAGCTGCGAAAGGCTAAGAGTCAATGAGAGGGCTAGAGGCTATGAAATGGGTAAGAGGCATGTACACTGTATTTTAATAAATATAAAAAAATTAAATAAAACATTAACAATCAGTCCATCCATTTCCATATTTCCACATAATTCCAATATATTCCCAATAATGAACACACAGAACGATACAGAACAAAACTGTACTTGCCAAATTCAAAAAAGTTAGGTACTTCCATGGTCCCCCATAGACAAATATCCCAGGAGGTAGGTCCTCTCCATCTTTGGCAGCCAGAGACCTTACGACAAAGGCATACCAGCTGAAAGTAATGACGTGGTACACAGTGCTCACAGTCGGCTTCATTTTGACGTTTCTTTTTTAATAAAGTAATAACACTGCTGCAAATACTTGACAGAAGTGAAGAAAAGTCCCGAAGCTAAGCGAACCAACATGATATTCATGAGACACAAGAGAGGCTATTGGAGGGGAGTTTTTTCAAAAGAAAGGCTTGTTATTTAAAGATTAGTGAAATGTGCCATGGGCTTATTAAGATGTTTAATGGCAGTGAGAAGGACAAATCCTTCTGAGACAAGAGGTCCACTGTTGCTTATGACGCACAGAATTTCTCGTTGTTTCACAACCATCCAGCTTAAGTCTGGGCATGTTCTGCAAATTCAATGGTTAAATATCATTTTTACTAACAGACAATTATACTGTTGACTGTTGAGACTTATCACAGCCACAAAGATAGACAGCATATTCGACTAAGCAAAGGGGTCTAGAGTAAATTCCTCATGTAGTTTTGTTTTGAATTTTTAAATCGCAACGAACATTAATCTCGTAATTTCAACAGTCAAAAAATGCAGATAAAGTCAAGATTTGAATCTGCAGTAGGATAACAATGTAATGAATGTAAAAGCTGGTACGTTATGATTGGTAGGTTGATTTTTCTCAAACCTGTTGGACTTTTTGTCAATAGCATAGTCAGCAAATTATTCTTTAAAGTAAAGAAGAATGGCATATTGGCATAAGAGTCTACATGGCTAAACTATTTCGTTATGTGACATTGCAATAAGTACAGTGTCACATGTGACAGTGCAATAAGTACAGTACTACAAGTTTTATTTACAAATAAATTGCATATTTAGTAGACGTACAAAGTTATAATTAATAAAATGTAATTTCTAACATCCATGGAACAAAAAAAGCCATACAGTACAACAAAAAAATCCATAACTGTCATGCAAAATGTATGCAGCATTTGCAAATTCAGTAATGGAAAGTCATTAAAACAATACAGGTTCTGGCTTAAAGGTAGAGAACATTAGGTACAGCCTGAAGGACAGCTTTGGCAAAGTAAGATGATGTTTGGAACTGAACTTCATAAAATGTATATGGCAGAAAAACAAAACACACAAAACAGCATATTGTGCTCAGATATGTACAGCCTAATATGTGTTTTTTTGTTTGAATGTCAGGTTAAACAATTTTTTTTTCCATCATTCCAAATAATTTCACAATGGCAATAAATCAAGAACTTAACTATTAGAGAACCCATGTTTTTTGTATTTTAAACAAATTGACTGTATTATTAAACTGTCCTTTGTAAAAAAAAAAAAAGGCCCATATTGTCGAAATTTATTATATAACTAACCAGCACTAAAAATGTAAAACAAAAATCGTATTGTTTATAAAAACGATCATAAACATGTGCAACGGGTGTCAGAACTATACCACTTCCACCACATTCAGTGGTGCCAACAACATTACATTGCACTTTACCCATGCAGTCGTGAGAATTTATTTCATCATACATCACTTTGTCTTTCCCTTTCATGTCTACAGCAGTCGCCCGGTACAACAATCATTGCCAGATCCACAGTAGAAAACCCATATTCATTCATCTGATGTGTTCAGTGCTGCATGCCTCAATCCCAGTTAGCGCACATGATAAATATCCATAAAAAAAAATTAAAAAAAATAGTTTTCTCTCAATTTGAACCAATGTTTTTAAACCACCCCTTATTTCATGTCTCGAGTGATGAAGTCCAGATGTTGTTGGATTATTGTCACATATATGCATCCCTTCGTTAACCTTCTCGCTTGATCCTCTGCTATGGTGGCATCTATTAAAAAAATAGCGAAAGGCATTAGGTCAATTGGATGTGATCGAACATACAATATTCATATAATGACATTAGGTTCCTTACAAGCAGCTATACACCAACATTGCATACCTCAAACCGGCTGTACACTTTCCTCTCCTTCCGCATGCATTGGATCTTTTGAAGCAGCACTTCACGCTCCTCTGCTGTCTTTGTTGATCCTCTGCCTTTAAACTTGGAGCCTGCATCTTTTTGGCCTTTAGCATTCTTGTCAGCCTCGGATTCCTTATCGTCATCTGTGACAGGCTGCTCCTTGGCGGGTTCATTCCTGTTCTGGCTGTTAGCAGATATTTGTCCTAAAAGCAGCTTTGTGTCATCTCTGAGGTTGCTGCTCGAGATCACGTTGGCAGTTGAGGAATGGTAGCGAGACTGGGGGGCTTTGGGCTGCTTTGACAGGGGGGACAAGGGAACCGCCTCCTCTAATGTGGTAGTTGATTCTTTTTCAACTTCACATGGACTGCTAACCGTGCTCTTTTCAATTGCTACTATTGGTTCTGATGGACAGCTTTCAGAAGTAATAGATTTTAATTCTATGGTAGTTTCATAAGCCCCCGTGGGTTTGGTTTGGTCTGGAGTTTGGTTGAGATTGACTTCTAATGTAGGCTTAGTTTGGTTGTCGGACAAAGATTCTAATACCAAAGGAATTGGAGATTCTTCTGATAAAGTGGGTATAGGGGGCATGGTTTTAGCCATTGTTTCATGCTTAGAAAATACTACTGAGCCATCTGAGTCAGGCGCAAGGGTAGAAGATGGTAAAGCTGTTTTTTCTATCCGTGTTTCCTCAGATGGAGTATCAGCTGCATTCTGCTTTGGTGAATCAACTGGTTCTTTTTCAATGTTACATACTGATGATTCTGAGCTTTCTGTTGGGTCAGCTGAGCATGGTTGTGAAAGCCTGATGCTAAGAGATGCATTGGTTATATCTTCAACATCCTCCTGGGATGGAAGTACTGCAGTGGAAGAAGATGACTCTAGAGCAACAGAGTTTGATTCTGTTGGCGGAAGTTCCATTTTTGAACTGGATGGAAGAGTACATGGTTCCTCAGATAATGTCTCTGAGAGGGTCTGGATTGAGTTTGATTTTGAATTACTTTCACAAGTTTTAGAAAAAGTATCTGATTCTGCATCTCCTGATTCAAGTGTTTTGGGGATCTCAGTTGGGAAACTAGTGGATTCAGGTTTCATGGTTTCCACGTCCGAAGATAATACTGTTTTTGAAGGTGAGGACTGTGTTGCTCCCTCTGGAGTTCTGCTGCTGGTTTTAGATGAGTCCAGTGAAGGGGGACTGAGAGACTCCGATGGCTCTCTTGTGTCTTCAGTTTGGTTATCTGTTGAGTTAGATTCTAATGTAGTGGAAGGAGTCATGGTAGATAACGGTTGACTCAAAGAGGGGGTTGGATCCGTTGTGCTGTTTTGTGAGTCACTAGAATTAGCCACAGTGCTGGATTCTGTGGGGGTAGGGGTTGAAGGGGCGTTGAATGCTAATGGGACAGACGTGGGAGATGCTGGTTGTTCTTCTGAGCTTGAGTTGGATGAGGAAGACTCTTTCAAGGAAGAGTCATGTTTGAGGCTTTCAAGCTGATTAGCACTTTCTTTAGTTGAATTTGTTGGAGAATGTTCAGTGGTAGAAGGAGGTGATTGGCTACAGTCTTTCACAGAGGGCTCTTGCAGGTTGGGGACTTTCAGTGGTTGGCTGGAGATGGTTGACTGAGATGGATCTGGTATGCTAGTAGATGCTTGTTTTTGAATTTTCTTCAGCTCCATCTTTTTCGAATCAGTCGTAACCCCGCTTTCCACATTCTCACAGCTAGCCATGGGAACAGGATCATTTTTGGATGTTTTTTTCTGCTCTTTGGTCTTTCTTTGTACATTATCATAATCAACTGTTGGTGATACCGTTGGAGTTAATTGTGCTACATCCTTTGTAAAATATTTCTCCATGGCTGTTTTATGTAATGTAGTTTCACCTTTCTTGGAATAACCAGTGCCCTCTGCATTTGGTTTCTGAACTGCAGGTTCCTCATTACGCAATGTGGTGATTTTAGAATTCGTCAGTGAAACTGTGGCTGGGTCCTTTGTTGCTGCAGCCTTCTCAGCTTTTCGTTTTTCTGCCAACTCTTTAAAAAACATTAGCCTGTTATCAGCATCCCCCATGTCCAGAACAAGCTGGTCTGTTTTGGATAGCTCACCTTGAGAGATGCTCGGTCGCAGCACACATGGTGGAATAGCCAGTTCTACATCTGCAGCCTTTGATGTGGCCTTACCATCACTGTTTTCTGGATGTTTAACTCCTGAGGAGTTCTCTGTTTTCTCATTTTTTTCAACAGTGTCTAGCTTGAGTGGCTTTTTAATAGTGCTATCAAAAATGGTTGACCTTACGTTACGGTTCCACTTGAAAGGTTCTCTTACAATGAGGGGTCGAGTAGGATAAATTGAGATGTTTTTTGAAGCGTCAACATCAGATTGAATTTGCTCAGAAGAGCTTGACCCTAATGGAACTGAAAGAGACAAACTTGATTCTACTCCAAAAGGGTTATGAGCAGCACTGGATTCAGAGGAGTTGGGAATTGATGCAGATTTGGAAGATGCCGGTTGTTCTGCATAACTTGGGTCAGGGGTGGAAGACTCCCTCAAGGAAGGTTCAGGTTCATCTGACAAACCACTGTCTTGTGTTTGGCTTTTCTTCAGCTCCAACTTTTCTGAATCTGTTGATACACTGCACTGCTCCTTTACACAGCTATCCATGACAACAGGATCATTTGGTTGTTTTTTCTGTGTAGTTTGCCCAATTTTCACAGTGGTGGTTTTTGGATCCGTTTGAGTCTTCAGTACAACTTCGTCCGTGTTCCCTTTTGCTGATGCTGAGACTTTCTCAGCTTTTCTCTTTGCTGCTAATTGTTTGAAAAACATGAGCCTGTTGTCGGCATCACTCATATCTACAAAGGGGTTTCCCAGAAAAGATTCAGAAAGCTGTGTAGGCTGGTCTATTTTGGACAGCTCACAATGTGAAGAGCTTGGTCGCAGCAATGTAACATCTAAAGGCTTTGATGCTGTCACTATATCAGTGTTTTTATGATTATCTTTCAAAGGTTTAGTTACCAAAGTGTTCTCTATGCCCTCTTTATTTCCTACATCTGATTTTGAAGGTTCTGTCAGAGGGCTATCAATAGTGGCTGATCTTACAAAACGGCTCCATTCAAAAGGCTCTTTTGCAAACGTCTTTCTATGACCCAAAACCTGTAAGGCAAAGGGCAATTTCGACTCAGTACCCTCAGCCTTATCTGTGTCCTCATCATGTTTCCCTGTGTTAGTTCTGATATCTTGAGAAACAGGCTGATCAAGTTGAGAGCTGAATATCAGAGAAGATCTTAGCCTAGAGCTTCTTTGCACCGTTGCATTATATCTTCTACGGAATGACTCGTCTTTTGGTTCTTGTTGCTCCATTTCGTCTGTTTTATCTGCTTCGGTTAATGATGATTCCGAAGTTGATGGAGTTAATTTGGCTTGTGCCGGTAGCGTAAGAAAATCCTCAGGGTAATTCTCAGAGGGCTCGAGGACATTGGATTTCCTATAGCTAGGAAAAGGTCTGGGTGCTGCCGGAACCTTGAACTCCCGAGTATTTGGAAGCTTAGTAGTGGATAAATCAGGGCCCGATACTGTATTGTATGAGGGGTTAGGGGTCTCATCGAAGGGGTCAGAGGCCTGATGAGTTGGCTGTGGCATTTCCTCATCTCCTGCATTGTCAAATGTGCTGAGGTAAGAGTTAATTCTCCAATTTCTTAGCCCCTGCCTCACTGCTGGATCCTTGCGGTCCATGTTAGACGCCTGCGTCTGCTCAGGTTGATTTGGAGGCGAAGGAGCGGACTCATAGGCCTGTGGTTTGCCAAGACTTAGCCTTTTAGGACGAGATGAACCCGACGACAATTCAGCTGGAGGGTTGAAATTGTCCGACATCTGGTCCATCTCTGCATTGCTTGTTGATGACAAGTAGTTAAGAACCAGTTCATAGTTTTCAGGCTGTTCCATCTCATGCGGTAAGCCAGGCTCAGGATGCTGATCCACTGGAGGATAGGCGTGGCTCTTGAATCTATCATAGGCACTATAGACTGCATCCATCCGCCTTCCCTGACTTTCAAAGTGTGGCACTCCTGGTTGCTGCATTGGTTGATAAGATGTTTGTCTGCCTTCAGCATAACTGTGTCGTTTGAAGTTGGGACTTTCCATTATATTTGATGGCATTCGAGAAGAGCTCTGCTCGTAAGTCTGACCTATTCTCAATTGCTGGGTGGGGTTCTTGTACATATCTACAGCGCCTTGTGTGGATTCATGCCGGTTATGAGGCATATTTTTCCAATCTTTATCCATCCTTTCATCAAAATTTTGTCTAGGCCTTTCATCTGGACCTGGATTGTCTACTGTAGCATATTTCCTGGACTCTCTGACCAATGCTGACCTGTCAGTTAAATATTGCCTCTCAGGTAAAGGAACAAAGCCCTCAATTGGAGCAGGTAAATTGTCCATTGTCAGTGGTTGGGACTGGGCATATAAAATCCGGAACTCTTCATCAAATGTAGATACTAGTTGTCCAAGGAAGAGGTGTGCTAAACAGCGGTGTAGTTTCTCAAAAGACCACATGAAGCTGTAGGGAGACAGATACATGTATGAGTCAATTAAATCAGACTTGATAACAATGTTAACATATCAAATTGATCGACATTTTTGAAAAAAACTGAAAACCACAACATCCTACACAGTCCAATCCCAATAAAATGAATTGATATGAGTAAATAGTAAATACAGTAATTAGTACCTAATACAGTAATTAGTGTTAATAAATACAGCATGTGGAAAGATCTCAGTCAGCCTCGGTCACATTTATCAACACCCTGTAACCTGTTACCTGTAGTTTCCACTAAGCACGGCCCTGCAGTCTGTGAGCAAGAAGCGATTCATCATCTGACCCTTGAGCATCTTCCCTGAGCGGCATTGGTAGGAGATGCCAGAAACGGTCCTTACACGCAAGGACTGTGAACATTAAAGGAACAGCATGCTGAACAAACATTTCTGGAATCATCACAATCCAAGATAGGTGGCAGCATTGCACAAGCATTTCAAGCTATTAGGTAAAAATGAGCCAAAATGGCCGAAATGCAAGCTCTTTTTCAGTAGACTTTGAAAACATCCACTAATAATAAAGTTACCAAAAAGGAAAACTGTCATTGTCTTTTAAGCTTACTTGGATGCTGTCCAGGTTGACGCGACAGTTTGAAAGCATGTTGACAAAATGATGAGCGTTTAGTTCATCAAGGAGGATATAGACAGCTACATTCCGCATGGCAGCATCAAGGATTTCCGCAAACATGTCAACGTCTGTAAACATGTCCATCACTATGGCAACCACCTGCAAAGAAGACAACAAGGCCCCAATGATTGAACCTGATCCATGTAACTTTTACATTGCAGCAATACTAATAATATACTAATAAAATTGTTTGAAGTGAAACATATATTTTAAGATATAAAGATAATATAAAATGTACTATATTATACCCAGACAGGAAATTAGATAGATAAACACTTTGTTATCCATACACTTTGTTGTGATATAACAATCACAAAATGATCAGTACATGAGCTTCCGGGTCAATAAAAGCATTGACCTGGCCTACAACATTGTTATGAGTCACAACATTGTTTGGCCGTACCTGTTGAGAACTCCTGATGAGTCTTCGGGCCTGCTCCTTTATACTAGGCATGTCATGCTCCGCCGGGTTCACCAGAGTGGTGACCTCCGTCGGGCCGACAAAGCGGTTCAGCTGTGGCCAGCCTAGGTCCAGGTCCGGGGCATCCAGGTCAGAGTGGACGGGCCAGTAGGTGTCCGAAGAACTGTCCCCTTCAGAACCCGGCAGGCACCGCTGCTGGTCTCCGTAGTTACCTTCCCGGGGCACCTGCACGGCATTCTGAATATACCCGATTTCCTGTGAGCACAGGAAGTCCACCAAGTCCGCTCTCTGGAGGAAGTGATAGTAGCCCTCTAGGTCCTCCTCCACAAGAGCGTCGACGGCCAGGCGGTATTCCTCTCGGTAATGAGGTGGCAGGTAGTTCGGGTCCAGGGGATTATCCCCAGTGGAGGAACACTGGGATCGATGTGCCATTATTATTAGTTCTGAAACCCAGAATTGATAAAGAGGTTAATAGTGCACCATAACAAACACATGTTCAGAGTTGACATTGATTAAATCCAGTTTCTCCAAATTACACACAGTGACTTTACCCTGATATAAAAAGTTTTTTTTTGGTAACAAAACCTTTCCCCCTAGAAACTATACTATCTTCTTGACTCTGTAATCCATTCATTTGGTTCGAGCCTTGGGAAGCAAAGCGTGTAACCTTGTAACCAACACAAGTAAATTGTAACATTTTCAACACAAAAGCGCCATATCCATGAAAGAAAGATAATATCCAACACAAGATACATGGATATGGGTGGGGCTCCGCCCTCTTGTCAAAAAAGCCAAGTCTCCATTTGCAAGTTCATTCCACTTGGCATGCATTTTGCCATAGTTGGAAATAACAACCAGCTATCTATTTAAATAATCCAAGACAAATGTGATGTCTTGGTAAGATAAGACCGTGTCCCTCAGTAGCAACACAGCTGGTTATATCGGAAGTCATTGTTTTTTTTTTCAAATGAAGGCTGTCTGAATTACACAAGTTTTTTTCGCGCAATGATCGTCAGATCCAACGAAGGCTAACATATGTGCCGCTTGGATTCTTGTGAAAAAGTTAATAGAAAAATCGCTCTAGAATAGAAGTCAAATTCGAGGTTTCTAAATGTTTCTTTTTTTTTGCATTACCTTGTATTATACGTAATCTTCGAGCTTTCCCTTAGTCCAACTCAAACCGGGCATTATTGCTCCCTGCCTTAGTCCCCCGTGTTGTTTCGTAGTCTATTTGAAACGTGTCCCGTTTCTAGTCCAAGCGGCGCTCGTCAAAGAAGTTTCTGCTGCATTGCTTTCCGATCATCCCACGAAACCTGTTTATTGTCATGCTCGAGGCATGTTGGCTAGAATGTTTCAAATACATACGACACAGAGTCAGAAAGGGACCCTGGTTCTGAAAAACTCTCTTGCCCCGCCTCGAATAGACTCGCACAGATATTTCTCGCATACTGTCCATATCTTCTTCTCAGTTGAACTCTGCCCATATGTATTCGCGTGACGCCCCTGTCCCCTCAAAATCAATGACATTTCTCGCTGCTATTCGGTGCGTCATATAAACTATTTTTGTATAGATAGTTAGTTGGCAAAATAAAAATAAACAAATACAAAAATGAAAAAACACATCACAAAGGCCTAGACTGAAATTTAAAAGTGACGGCGTATTTTTTATTTTATTATTATATTTTTTACCTAGCGCGTGTACTGCGCGTGGCCGCGGTTGCCATGGACACATAAACAACGTCCCTGAAACGCGAAGGCAACCCGACCTTCTTTTTCCCCATTCAACGTCTAAAATAATATGCCTCATGGTTTGAATAATAATGAGTACCCGCAATACCAAAACATGTACAACAACTAGGCCAAAGGCACAGAAAGGAGCAAAGATGGCAGGTAAGTTGGGCTACTGGTTAAAGGCATAGAGTATTATAGGCCTATGCATTGCAACATATACTGTGGCCTTTTACATGAAGCCACTGCGATGAGGATGACAGTGGTGATTGACATCTTAATAACGATGTGGTTTTGGGTAAAGGACCCGCCATTAAATATGGACAAAGCAAGAAGTCAGAGGCACCCCGAGGTGCTCATTGCGAAGTGAATTCGCCCGTGCCTGCGGGCAAAGCGCCTCCTGCCAGGAGGCTTGTGCCGACGACTGCAAGTATGTTTACTTTCATTTGTCATACAAAGTTTACTTTCTCACTAGTTTACTTTAGGGAAAATTAAACTTAAAGGCTTACCACATGATGATCACAACCCTATATGATGATTTATGCTGATCTTAGCCCTTCAGAGTCCTTTACGAGCTCTGTCACAGAACGAATGGAATGAAGCAGAAAAAAAGGCAGAGAAAATAAAGAAAAGGCTACAGCATAACTAGAGAGTATAACTCCACTAAAGACAATGTTACAACTTCCCCTCTCAAGATAGGACTTGAGGAAAATCCCTCATTGTTTCATCCCTGGCATCACCCACAGCATACAGAGCAACTTCAATAAAAGCATGAATTACAATTTACACTTTTAGCTCATAAAAAAATTAAGATAATGGTATAATAACAGCCTACCACAAGGAAAGATTATCCGTCTTTACCCCTGTCTCCGAAGCAAGTCACTAACCTGCACACTTTGCATGTACTCTGCCCATCTGTAGTCAGAGTCGGCAGTGATTACGAAACACAAGCTTGTCTCAACAACTCTTTGATTTGGAAGGAACGGTTTTAGCCTTGATATCAACTCCGTAGTATCTTATTTAAATACACACACAATGCAGCTGATATGACGCCGTGCGTGTCAATGCGAAAAACAGGCACAAAATGGAGCTGTTGGGTTGTTGAGTTAAAGGAACGTTATCGCTTAGTACAAACAAGCCTACAGCAACAGAGGGTATAAAATATATAACCACTGTCTATGTTTCAAGGCCACATTCCCCATAACCAACTAGCATGATTTCACTGAGTTACAACTTTTTTAGTTTTCTTATTGATTCCCAGAGGCAGTGCCTAGTACCAGAGAGGACTTGGCTGCATTGGGCATCCAGTGTGCCATGCGCCAACTACTGGCCAGGCGGGTGCTAGCCCAGAAACTGAAGGAGAAGGAGGAGTATGAAGAGCTCATGGATCGCTTGGAGAAAGAGGTCGGTGTAAAAGCAAAGTGATGTGAATTCCTGATGAAAACAGAATAATAAACACCGTATAGTTGTTAGAAGCCTTCCTTCACCTCACTTGAGGTGAGTATCCCCGAGTAGCATATGCCTACTTCTGTGTACGTGACTCAAACAAGCAGGACAATAGAAATGCAAGGCCGTAGGAATTCAAAACACAGGCAGAGTAGCAGAGGAGTGTCAAGAAGAGGAGTTAAGACAACTTTACATTTGAGTCCTAAGGTGGCATTGTGAAACGCTGGGCTTTGTGGTCACGCGGAAGACAGGAAGCAGTGCTTCTTTTTTTTTAAAGCAGAGTTGACTCAAAGGGGAACCAGATGAGGGACAAAAAGCACAGAAACACAGTAGCAAAAAGCAAAAGAACAAGGCCCATTACTCTCAGACCATAAAAGACACTTAATTGTTGGGTGTGGCCAGTCAGAGTAGATTAGTCTAAAAGTCAATCTAAAGCAATCCAAACAATGCCCACTATATTGACCTTTTCTTTCTCTTTTCACACAACCATCCAACATACTTGGGATTGCATTTTGAGTCCTAAATAGTCTTTTTAATATGAACCTCAATGAAACCAGGGGGTTTATATCCGCCTCAGTATTGGCTTGATGTCATCTTATATCTATTGTGTGTGTGTGTATGTGTGTGTATGTACCACGCCCACAAGGCCTTTGTGGCGTTGGTGCGGAGAGAGCGGGAGGCTGTGGAGCGACAGCGGAAGGAGGAAGACGAGGAGAGGAAGAGGAAGAAGGAGGAGCAGCAGCTACACAAGCGGCTCCTGGAGGCCTCGTTTGATGGAGCGGTAAAGGAAATCCTCACGATTCTCAAGGAGGTGAGATCATGGTGGGCCCTGCCAGGAGGAGCGATGATGTCATACCGTGGTAGATGAGGGCAGGCACCGGTGGAACAACAACGCGTGTTTGTGTTGGTGATGGGCCTTGATACACCCTTGATATACACACACTGCCCTGACACAATGGAGCAAACAGCCTTCTAGTTTTTTCAGACAATAGGACACTACAGCAGAATGAATGGCGAAGTAGACTGGATTTTATACAGCGGATTTGAACTTCTGTGGTCCAATCAAAGTACCTAAAGCAAAGGTATTCCTCACATTCAGTTATTGGTGCATGCATTCACACACTGATGGCAGTTATGAACCATGCAAGGCAACTACACGTCACAGACATGTTTTAATGGTACGCCATAAAAGTGTAAATAATCGGAACAAAAACCGTTATTCCATTAGTTACATGTACTCCACAATTTCGAAGGTCTCCTTCTATGCTTAAATGTTGGTTAGCTACCATATCCGTATGATCCCAATGAATGAACGCGTGTGTGCTCCTGAACACAGGTCTCTGAAAGGGACACAAAGAGCGGCGTGGGGTTCGACGAGGCGGGAAAACGCCAGAGGCGGCTGAGCCAGCTGCGCGCGGTAAACACAACAGACGCCCATGGCAACAACGCCGTGTCCGAGGCGGCGGGCGGTGGTCAGACGCATATTATCACCCTGTTGGTGGGGAAAGGCGCGGACATTAACGCCAGGGTGAGAGACACCTTGGCTTGAAGAATGCCGATGAGGCTCTATATATATAACTGCACACAAGTGTGTAATGAGTTTGCTTTCTATTATTTATGTTCTCTAGGGTGCGTTTGGGCGAACCCCACTCTTTAGAGCTGCCTTTGGAGGCCATCTTGAGGCGGTGCAGACTCTGCTGCAACTGGGCGGCGATCCCAGGCTCCAAGCAGATGATGGTTGTACTCCAGAGCAGGTCACTATTTGCATATGATTTGTTTGTGTTTGGACCTTTTGTCTGCATGTGTTATTGTCTGGCCTCTAGAGTCCTGCTCCTTTACATACAATTGCGTCAGTGTGCTTGGAAACTGGGGAAGTATTTAGAGGTGACTCGTCAGTTTGCTTATAGTGGGCAAGCACCAACACGCTCAGGTGTGTTTCGAATGAATGCGACTGCATGGGAACCCCTCACTCACCTCTAATTCAGTTCATCGACCTTAGCATATGAGTGAATGCAAGCGCATTATTAATTATTAATGTTAATCAATATCACTATGATTAGGGTTATATTATTATTGGTAACACTTTATAGTAAGGAAACATTAATTACCAATTAATTATTAATTATTAATCAATATCAATTTTACGGTTGTTGTTATTATTACAGAACAAATAAAGTGCACAGGGACAAAATTACATGATCTTCTAGTGTCATAAATATATGGCCTGTAATGGCCTTTGAGACTGTCACTGTGACTAAGGGTTTGAACACACATGTACTTTTATGGTAAGTGCACTCAAGTGGGAAACAAAAGTTGGTATTGGAACCGGTCCTAGGTCTGTGCCTTTTGGCTGTGTGGAAACTATGACGCTATTACTGTAATAGTGGAAACAATGTAACTGTATGACATTTTGGCATGTGTGTGTGTGTGTGTGTGTGTGCGTGTGTGTGTGTCAGGTGGCCCCAGAAGAGACGATGGCAGGTGTACTGAGAGGCTGGGACCTGAGTCTCACCGACTCTATGCTGATGAACATGGAGGCAGAGAAACAGAGGAGAGTAGAAGAAGAGCAAAACGTCAAGGAGGCTTTGACTGATCGGTGAGAGAGAGACAAAAACTCCCTCGCCTAACCCAGGCCAGACCCATGCTAGGTTGAAGCATTCCTCGAGCCCTGTTCATAGTTTCCCCCTATTAAAAGTACAAATGCACACAGTCACATTGCATCACAAGCCACTATGTCGTAGTTATTGCTGCCTGACAGTCGTAAAGCAAAGCAATGAAAGGGCATAGCAGTCAGTCATGGCCCGGGTTGTGTTGTGTTTCTTCCCCTGAATCTGTCCATTGTGCTTTTCAGCTGTTGTTTTTTCTACCCTGCAATACCTCCTTCCAGTCCTATTGTATTCTATAGCCTTGCACTTCCGCACGTCCCAGCTTGTATTGCCTGTAGAACAGTACAGCTCTGTAGAAGCAGCGCCGGAATGCCAAGGTGTTGAGTCAGGGACGTTGGCTAAGAATAGCTAGCGTTTCCTCTGTTTCAACCGTGCGCAACCTCCAGAACACTGCAGCCTTGAAAAACTCCAACTATGGCTTTCTTTTCCCCCCCAAGTCTCAAGCAGGGGCTGGAGCTCGTCCAGATGGAACACGAGCGGTGCCAGAGAGAGGTATTATGCACATCTGGAATTGATGAGCCAAAATGGAATTCAAGTTACTGCCTGTCATCAGTCTGACCCCCTGTTCTACGTCCATCTTTGGTGTCGCAGCTGCAAAGGGCCCGCACTGAACTGAACCAGCGGATCACTGAGCATGACACGTGCTCCGGGAAGGGAATGGATCCGGCAACCCTCACAGTCACACTAAAGGTTCGCAGGCCGCTAGGACTTGTACTAGTAGTAGATGTAGCAGTCCCATGCTTGTGGCAAACAGGAAGTTTAAATGACCTTTAAATTGATAATGACGAGACTTGGGTGTGTGTCTCTCTTTTGTGCTCTACGATTTCTTAAGATGGTTCAAGGTGCCGAAGGCGTGCTGGCAAACGCTCAGCTGGCAGCTCAGCGAGCCTCTAATCAGCTATCTCTTGCCAAGTTGGAAGTCAGAGAGTGTTCTGGCGGAGGTGCATGCCACTGTGTACATCACAATACAATAACAACATGTGGCCGATTGCTCTGCACCTCCATTGATTGTTAAGGTTTTGCATGACTTTAGATTCCGTCGTGGAGAACGGAGGAGTCTTCTGCCACGTTCGAGATCTCAATGACGTTCTCATCAAAGATGTCGGAGGCAAGATCAGACATGATGGCAGGTCAGGGAGATGTGTGAGCTTTATTACTTTATTTTACTTATTTTACCGTCCTGTTAGGCCTGATTGAAAAAGCGAACAAATGAAAGATTCAAGATAAGATTCTGATCGTGTGTGTGTGCTGCATGAGACCAGGTGGCCCCTCGTGGTGGACACCAGCGGTCAGGCTGCAACGTTCCTACGCTACAGAGACACCAACTACCTGAACGCCATGAACCCTGAGGACCTGCAGTCTGACAGGCTGAGGGTCGCTCTACTGGGTGCTATCAGGTAACTCCACGTAACACCTTTCAACCCTTCCTGTTGTATATAACTCTTTTGTGTTATTACCGTTGCTAGGTTGTTTATCAGTTGCTTGAATCGTTGAAGCACTGACTCAACCTTTTTGGCCTGGGACCCAGTGAATGGCAGTTTGCAGATGAGGGGATTATGATAAATGGGGGTGCATTTTTTTTTATCTTGAGTGGCTGATACTTTTCTGCACCATTTGTGCTTTTTCTGCATCAATTGATGGTGGAAATGTATTTATTTATGTGAAGGAAAACCCAAAATTCAGGTAAATATAATGGCATATAATGCGTCAAGGCTCTTAGGCCATCTGTAGGGCTACCGCTGTCAAATATGTCTTCTCCTGTAGATCCTGTCGATTTTCTCACGTGATATTTTCCCTGCTTAGTCAACACACAAAAAGGCAGCATTTACTCCTTTGTGCTCTTTTGTGTCTTTTGTTTGGGGAATTGTGTGTTCGTTCTTTTGGGGGACAAATGCACGTGTTCTAAATATTGAGGGGGGTTGTGTCTCCTGCATCCACCCCGCAAAAACCACGCCTATGATTTCAGTCCTGAGCCCAAAGTTGGGAAACCCTGCACTGACTGGAGGGAGTGTTGTTTCATAGATTTGGTAAGCCCCTGGTCATTGATATGAAGGAGGTGGAGCTGGTTGACGTGGTGCTGACTCAGCTAGACCAGGTCATGCCAGGACTCGGCAAAGAATTGTTTAGTAAGGAACTTCTCCGGAAGGAAAGGTATGTTGCAACCGGTGTTGGTTACAGGTCATTGATTCAGTGTGTATGCGTGTTTTCATTTGTGTGTTGAATATCTTATCTTGCAATGGACTCTGTCCAATGCCTTATCTAAATCAAATATCCTAAAATAATATATATATACAATATGGGTTAATAATTGATGTTATGATAACAAATGTTAGTGTTTTTGTGGTTTTGCTTTCGTTACAGGTATTTACGTTTAGTCCGCTCCTCTGACGGCCCAGGTTATGCCAGAACTGAATTCCGGTTGGACCGCATTGAAAACTTCGCCCTGATAATTGTTACTAAACAGCGCCACCCACAGGAACATTTACTAAAAGCATTCTACCCCATTGAGGTCATACTGCTGGAGGGCTAATTGTAACCTTTGTGTAGTAACACACAATTACAGTATCCAACATGTATAGAAGACGTTTCTGTTGAAACTGTTTTTTGATTTAATGACAACGTTTATAGCAGCACCACCAACCATTTAAAAGTTTTGCTGCAATAAAAATAAATCATGTTACGACACTGTGGAATGTATAATTCAGTGGCTGACTCTTTGCCCTGGTTATTCATTAACATTTTTCTTTCATTGTTTGCAACAATATGAGTTGTTTTGTTCAACTGTGTCTAGTTGTACTTCAATTCAATTCCATTTCAATTGTATTTGTATAGCCCTTAATCACAGTTACAGTCTCAAAGGGCTTAACTGGCCATACATTTATGACACCCCCCTAGCCCTAGCCCCCCAGAGGGCAAGACAAAACTTAATTAGCATGGAAGAAATCTGGAGAAGGAACGCAGAGTGGGTCCCTCCTTCCAGGGATGGTTTGGGGTGCAATGGGTGCCATACATACAAGCAAACATTGTAACTAATTTAGTTAATAAAAATGTATATAAATAGTGTCTGTGGGGATGGGGTGCTGGCCGGTTACTAATACTGATACAGCAAGTAAAGAACAGAATATGTTAATATATTAAGCATGTAAAAAGTATTGGTGTCATGACACGTGCTCCGGGAAGGGAATGGGATCCATTCCCTTCCCTGGCAACCCTCACAGTCACACTACAGGTTAGCAGGCCGCTGGGACTTCTACTAGTAGTAGGATGTAGCAGTCCCATCCTTGTGGATAACCGGAGGTTTAAATGACCTTTAAATTGATAATGACGAGACTTGGGTGTGTGTCTCTCTTTTGTGCTCTACGATTTCTTAAGATGGTTCAAGGTGCCGAAGGCGTGCTGGCAAACGCTCACAATCTAAAATATTGAGACCTTATAGGGTTAGGGAATGTTTCTCTCCTGTTTTGTTACTGATAACCAATGGTGACAGGCCGAACAAACAGACTGACTCTGGTCAATCTGCCATCTGTGGCTTTCTTTGCGACTCAAGGTCAAGTTTGCATTGTGAAGACCTGGTTTGGTAGGTGATGCAACTTGCTAATGGAGTGTGTTGCCTTATAGGGTGTAGGCATTTTTTTGTCATTAACACACAACAATGACGTAACATAATTAACAATAGCATGCTGATGAAGCCTGCGTAGAAAGCTGGTCAGATTTCATGGTTTTCGAACTCACCTGCAACAATCACCTAAGGTACACCTAAACAGAATACCTTACAACCTGAAGGAGCATATTATTGCCTAGCATTTAAGACTTCCATTTTTGTTGTATTTACTCAAACTATTCAGCTATTATATGTCAGCACACTTTACATTTAGATGGGTACGGGTGGCTAATATATAATTGGCCTTGGAAATGTGTGTGAGTGTTTGTTTGTGTGGGTGATTCATTATATATATCCAATATGATATTTCAGTGTATGAAGTAAAATTACCTATTAATCAAGTGGTATGCCCACCGCTAGCTGGCATCATGTTGTTTGGAGGAAGAAGGAGCCAGACTGGACTACATCATGTTGTTTTTAAACTACCATTCCTCTAAA
>JAOPJO010000043.1:1188879-1199250 GCA_027123675.1 Molva macrophthalma | reverse complement strand
CACACACACACACACACACACACACACACACACACACACACACACACACACACACACACACACACACAAAGACACACTCGCTGTCTCCCTCTCGCACACACACACTCACACTATGCACACAACATCTTAAAAGGATTTATTTAATTCTCCAGGCGTTCTGCTAAGGTCATGGTAAATCTGCTGGGAGAGGGAAGGGCTGGTCCAGGTCCTCAACCATGAAATTATTTTCTGATGAGGGCAGTTAACACGCTTTAAAGTCAACAGACGAGAAGGTCAACATTCTGCCACCAGGCATGCAGAAGACCCCATTAAAAAATGATCTGCAATGTCTTTATTGGCTCTGATCTATCTATTGTATGTGCCATTCAAGTAAACATTCAATATGATAAAGAAATGAGTTGACTGTTTAGAAACAATGCTCATAGGGAGCCACAGGTCCTCAGAAACCTCAGAAAGGAGGAAGAGGAGCAAACACAGGGTGGCATTTCAGCTCTGGCTCTTCGTCATCATCTCTCTGTTTCTATAGTCTTCCTTGGATAAGTTTTCAGTGTTAAGGTACTCACTTCCTATCATATGCAAATGCAATGTAAATGTAAATGTACATTTACATTTACAGGACTTACTATTGATAGAGGCACAGTGACAGCCTGTGTCATCTGAAATGTCTGAAATGTGGGTCCTGCTCCAAGCTTGACGTTCCAGGGTCCACTTTCTCAATCCATGTTGCAGAATAACAGGAGCCTGGGCTGATGCATGCGAGCCATCAATAACAACAACAAGCCAGGCGTATACTTGAGGCATGTTTTGAGCCTTTGTGTGTGTGTGTGTGTGTGCATGTGTGTGTGTATCAGAGCTCATCAGGAGTGGGCAGCTAGAAAAGCCTGCCCCGCATTTTTCTAGGAGGGCTTCACCACTGTTAGGGAGAAAGAGAAAGACAGAGATCAAGAGAGCGAGAGAGCGAGCAAGCGAGCGCGAGCGAGCAAGCGAGAGAGAGAGACTAGTATCAGAGGAACGTAAATGAATGTCATGGTTCCACTCTCTCTCTGCCATCAGCATCCACCACATACACATACACTTTAATTATCTCACATCGGTCTACCCCCCATCCCTTTCTTGGACACATGCCCCCATCATCACTGCCAGACACACACACACACACACAAGGACATTGTCATCTGTCGACATGATCAAACCATACTCGTGCATGTATGTGTGTGTGTGTGTATGTTGTGTGTGTGTGTGTGAGGTTTGCAGGATTACATTTTTTCATTCAAGTATCTCTCCTCTCTCCATATTCCATAAAACAATAATCTCACTTATGACTCCAGGTCCTTGCTCGTGCAACCTCAGAGAATAGCCATGCCCCACCACGGAGCCTCCATACCTTCACACAGTATCTCCATTCAGGCACCCATCTAGGCAGCTATTACCCTCAGCCTAGCATTACTTTACAACTAATAGAAAACATTGTCTTCACACCCATACGACTAGGCTAATAGACAGAGGGCCGAATCGATAGCCCAGTCTGTCGGCAACCACACGAGACGAGGAACGGTGAGAGTAAAACAACAGAGAAGAAAAGTGGGCGTTTATTGATCTTGTGGATAACTGAAAGGGTAATACATTCACTGAGTCTTTATCATCATGCAGCATATACTTTATCTTGTGTGTAAGAAAACAAAACAATCGATCAATTGACCTAAATTAAATGATTGCACTGGTGTTATTGTCTGTATTGATTTTTTCATTTTTGAGCCTTGATAGATATTGACTCAGTGGTAATAAACAGCATGCTTATCATCCAAAATACATGTTTTTATGCTTTGTGTGTGCCGGTACCCAATGATTTATCGATCCAGAAGTTCACTTATGAACATCTGCAAGATTCCAAGCTCAAGAGACTGGTTTGCAAGACAGTGACATACAATGTGTTTGTTTGAAGGTTTGATGCCAGATTGCAGATATATACAGACAGACACATGATTGGTATACAATCAAATGAATAATCTTGTTTCAATGTTTCTTGGCATGTTTATTAGGCAATACAATGAAACAATTAAAGGATTATGTAAGCAAGGTATTGATCTAAGGGGAGGTCTAAATTACCAAAAAACAGAACAAGACATCTATTTTCATAAAACTAGTGTGCAACCAAATAAAAATATGTTCTTCATTATGATCAGAAAAATAAGTCGGTCCCACACCTCACTCAGGTTATTGCAACACATACACACTGCTACCTCTATTGATTTAAGACATTCTGCCAGTTTTACTAATGAGGCCCACTCTCTCTCTCTCTCTCTCTCTCTCTCTCTCTCTCCAGTAGTCTGATGGTGAGAAGCTGCGAGCTGCGAGATATTTGGAGGACAGTGACGTGATGGCATGATAAATCATTACTGCAAATGTAATTCAGTCTCCCTAATCGATTTTGTGATTGAGAACATGTCATTCCATTTTAAAATTATTCAACATGTTCACCTTTGATCTGTTTTATCCCAGGATTAGCTTGCTAGGCCTATGGAACCCTGACATCATACCCTGCCATTAAATTGCTGCCTCTAGAGCTGATTGTATTCCCACGTTTTCCTATCAGCGTTCCTTTGATGTACATTTTGTATGAGACAACAAGAGCACATCGTCACAGGGATTTTCAGGGAGCGACGGGAATGCAAGGACAGCAAAAGAAAACAAAGCAAAAAATCTTCTTTTTGCCTGCAATGTTCCTTTCGCTAAATAAAAATATATAATACAAAAAAAATCCCTTTTAACTACACATAACCCATAATCACCCATACCTTTGCACTGTGTCACATGTTAGGCCCTGAAGTGGTGATTAAGAAAAGTAATTTACTCCATTCGACAGCATGAACTTCAAAAAGGCAGCTGAGCCAGTGAGCATTAACATGCCAATTAGGATTCCTGCTACCTTCCTTATATACAATGTGGTTACTATATATTCAGGATGGATTGTTTATGTGTTATATACTAATAATATAACGAATTGTGTTTATTGTGTGTGTGTCATCCATTACTACTTATTTATTCACTTATTACAATGTATCCCTCTGTGAGAACCACTGTTAATCAGATTGGCCGTTGTGCTTGAGCTCTCTGGAAAGCCCTAAAATAATCCTGTTTTTAATCTGTTGCCCAATGTATTGCACCTCAAACGGAGGACTTGGCGTAAGAATTAGAATAACACGCCTCTGAGCATTGACATAAATGAAGGCTCTATACTAGGCTTTGCCTTGTTGTTGAAGCATGCCACTGTCCATCCAGAGAGATAGAGAGTGAGAGAGAGAGAGAGAAGATGTATGAGTGGGTCAGCGGACAGACGGGCGGACAGACAGATACACAAACAGACAGACAGATAGAGGAGGGACAGACAGACAAGCAGACAGAAAGACAAACAAATCCGAAGCCTGGCCTCCAGGGGGCGCATGTGAGCCCGTGGACAGTTTGGAAAGGACAGTAGATTATCCTCTCTAATGATGGAGACAGTGGACACTGGAAAGGTAATGTTCCATGCAGGGCTCAAAAGTGGAAGTTTGAAATTGCACACATTCAGTGCACCATGTGATACAGAGAGTTGAGAGAGAGAGAGCAAGAGAGAGAGAGAGAGAGAGAGAGAGAGAGAGAGAGAGAGAGAGAGAGAGGGAGAGGGAGAGGGAGAGAAAGAGAGAAAGGGGGAGAGGGAGAGAGGGAGAGACGTTCACATAATTATCTGAGTGGGGATGTAAGAAGGAACCAAAAGTGTATGAGTGTGCTTCTTCAGATGTCATTCTGACTCTCAGTCGTAATGACATTCTCTGAGGGGTGTTGAGGACCAAGGGGGCAGATTCACCATATCTTAAAACTGCTGTTTTTATTATTCTGTTTGGGCTTGGGTTTACAGACAAAGCTAGGAACTTTGTTGAATATTTTAGAATTACCTTCCAAGAGCCGTGGGCTTAGGACACCATGCAAGCATAAATCTAGTGCTAATTGTGCAAGGATGACTGGCTTTTAAGACGGGGTGCTGGAAGTAGTTTCCTCTTCCAATGCACCAGAATAATTTATGATCGGCTATTGTCTACTCTAATACAAGTAACGTCATATTCAGGCAACATTCACAGAGCTAATCTAAAAAGAAGCTCCTTAAAAAATGACTATTATATTTGTTATAACATACAATGTATTTAATTAATCCCAGATGGGAAATTAGGGTGTAACAGCAGAAAGTAGGCAACAGGACCGTAATAAGATGTTATTATGTCTGTGTTATGGCTGTAAACAGTATTAGGGATAGTTATGTTTAGGTATACAGTTTAGAAAGCTCAGGGTAATGGGACGTTTCGGTTAGAGATGGTCGGGTTTAGGCATTGGTTAGAGGTTGTTATGTTTAGATAACCATAACCAAGGCTGGGCAGTATACTGTGCGCTGGCTCATACAGCCCAGTTTCATGTAGGCCTATTTCTGTCATAATTGCTTTATTAAAATGATAGGACAGTAGTATTGCATAAGCTACAAACCCAGAGCTTTGTCGTTGAAAAAGAAATGTTGTATTTAGTAATATTCTGAAGGCAGTGTAAATGTCCTTGGGGCTGTGTTCCCTCCCACTGTGTCGGCAGGAGCAGATGGGAGAATTACATGAATGCTGAACTCTTTTACCGTCGGTGAAAGAGAAATGCCATACTGTTGGATTTCACATCATAGTTCCGACCTTCACATCTCTGGCTCTGCTTCGGTGACAAAAGAAGCTCTATGTGAATTTACCTATTGACGTGTAGAATAATATGGTATATAGACTTCTCATTTATACACATTGTGACATGTGAGCTGTAAACAACCAAAATACAATGATGTACTTATTAGCTATATTTAGCATTACATTAAATAAAAAATAGAAATTGATGTATACAGCATTTTAAATATTTTTAATGTTTAACAGGCTGCCGAACGAGATAGCTGGTATCAATGGAATCCGGTCAAAGCATGTACTTGCAACTCAATGAGATATAATCGTCTACCTTCTATCTGGGGAGTAGCCGCAGTCCTTATTTATCTATTTTCTTGTTTGTTTGTTTTGTATTTTTGGAGACAGTTGTAAAAAAATGACGGTTTATGTAACAAGTTCACAGGAAGACATTAGGATAACATTTTAGACATTTAAAGGTTTTTGTATTTTATTATTAAACTATTCAAATTATACAGTTGTTATTATTAAAATAACAACTGTATGTAATACATTATATGAATGCCTCCATAAAAACACACATGGTTGGCATGAACAGCCCTAGTGGAGAGAAGATGAGGACCGCCGGTGGGCTGAAGGTGAGAGAGTTCAGGAGAACATAGAGCGGGAGAGTAAAAGAACTCAAAGATCTCAAAGAATACGGTCTCAAATAGCATGGGGATGTGTGTGTGTGTGTGTATGTGTGTGTTTGTGTGTGTGTGGTAGTGTGTGTGTATATGTGTTTGCGTGTGTGTGTGTGTATGTGTGTGTGTGTGTGTGCCATGCTTAGGTGATGAGGGGCTGGAAGGTGTGAATGAATATTGTAGTCATTAAGCTAAATACTGGGAAAAGTGTTTTATTAAAAAAACCTGCAAGTGCCAAAGATGAGCACACACCACGCATAGCACACACACATGCCCGCACACACACACACACACACGCTCACACACTTTCCTTGAAGTCTTCTCAGATACTAGGTTGAGTATTTGCAAAGGCTGATTGCAGGTTGTGTATCGTGTGTTCCAGTCACAAGTGCAGCCAAGCGGTAATTGTTAATAAATAATTAGTGCAAATGGTTATTAGTGAAAGCTTCATTATTACAAGCTAGGCTTGAGATAGAACGCCCTCTTGGAAACGTTGGATATGACACTGTGCAGACTCTGGTGATGTAAACAAAGACACACACACAGACACACAATAACCCAGACACACACACACACACTCAAAAACACAGACACACACACAAAGCCTTCACCCTAGGGTCCCTGGCAGATTACTTCGCAGAGGACGGGACGTCCCAGAGATAAAATAGGTCACCGCCACCACATGTAACTCCCACCTCCTCGTACTGTGCTCTCTGGTTTCGACCCCCAGTCTCTGGCCCGCCGCGTGGGGGGTCCGGTGAGAGGACAACGGAACACTGGACACCGGGGTGCGTCCCCCCCCCCGTCCTCCCCACCTTCCATCATCTCTCATCAGCACGGGCCACAGGGCTGGTTCTGTCATACTGCGTTAGCGAAAACAAACAACGGGACAATCTGCTGTACATGCCAGCTGTTATCTGCAGCCTTGACCCCGATGGGCTTTTAAGTCTCTGTGCAGATTGGACCAGGGTTCCAGTGTCCACATATGGGATACGATGGCTCCCGACTGAATCCCTGGGAAAACATTTGGAATTATCTCATTTCCAAAGTCTAATTGGAACACTGAATCAGCTCAAAATCTAAGCTTGGTCATCATAAGCAACAAAAACACAACACAGTAATTAAATGTTGTGTTTTTAAAGACCCGTGTTCAAAAGCTTAGGAAAGCTTTAATGAGGTGCCAGTATCTTATTAATTCAGCACCGGGTTACAGGACTCTTGAAGGATACTGACACTGATGCAGCATTCTGAGGAATGGCAATGTCAATGAAGGGGTTGCACGTGTGTATCGAGGGCGCGCGAGCTAGAAAGAGAGACTGAGAGAGCCGTGAGCGCGTTTCATTATCCGTCGATTAATCCTCTTTGCAACTCTGAAGATTTCTTTAGAAGATCATGGAGGCGAGGAAGGAAGTACAAACAAAGTACCTTCAAAAATAAACCAGTTGTGAGGATAACAACTGATAAGGTCTGCCATGATAATCTGGCCATGCTGCTGTTTCTGTGTGTGTGTGTGTGTGCGTGTGCGTGTGCGTGTGCGTGTGCGTGCGTGTGTGTGTGTATGTGTGTGCGTCTGTGCATGTGTGTGCGTGAAATGCACGTATGCAAGTGTGTGCATGTGTGTAAACACCACACAGCATGCTCATCTACTGAAAGTGCCAGCAGGTAGTGGTGGTGTGTGTGAATCAAGACACCTCATCATGACAGGAGGAGGATGCTGTAGCTGACATTGAAGATGGCTTGTGGGCTCCAGTCTCAGTCAGGTCAGCAGTTAGTCAAATGGCTGCATTATTTCCACTAGGAACACAAGATGATGTGCACTGCTCATAGACTTTGAATCAGATACTTACACACAAAAGGATAATAGTGTTTGTGTGGGCATGCATTTGTGAGAGAGAGGCGTGATAAGAGTGGGCTATCTGTTCACAGATCAAATTCAAGGCACCTACATAGTTACCGCAGTGCATGCATGTGTCTAGAGGAGCATGCATAGTCCTGTCTATAAGTGATCCTGGAATCATGTATAAATGTGCTTATTGACATATGCACATGTTTATCTTCACTGAGCAAGATGTGTTATCTCCATGAAACGTCCTTTATATAAGGAAGCACTGGCATGCCAAAAATAATAACAGAATCAAACCAATTTGTTATAATTAGGTCCTGAGGTTTAATTTATGTGTTTGGATGAAGTAGATGAAAACCCTTATGTTAGCTTCCAGACTGCAAACACAAAGTGTGCCAAAGATCACAATAATGTAAAAATGACAATAAGCTCAAATATATTGTATTGTATGTCAACTTGTTCTGATGGGGTAAAGTGTGGAGCCTAAATCCTATTAATGATAGAAAAAAACCTTTTTCCCTATTTCCCGTTTGTCTACTTTTCCCTATTGTACCAAGTACTAAGTAAGTTGGTACTCTGGCTGGTTGCAGCAGATGCCGACGTACATACAGAAATGTTTTAGCCTTCTCCAATCTGCTCGTAGGTGTAAGCGCCAATCAAATTACATTTATTCTGGCCGCATTTCAAAATACATCCATTTCTATAATAACATTTCACCAAATTAGAAACTACCTTTAGCCGCAACAAAAACAACACATTCTTTTTTTCTGTCCTCTATTTTGCTGCACATTGTCAATGGCTTATCATGCAGGAAGTATGGTCTGTAGTGGTCATGGGAAGAGGTGGAGAGAGCCTTAGCTACAGAGAGACAGTGATCTGGCAGGAAGACAGCTCTTAAACGGCCCTGCCTAACTCCAGGTCTTTCATAATCTGCTAACGACCCGACTCCAACCAAACCAATCAAACACTGAAAAGGGTGCTGGTTCAGACACACTTTCTTACTGTCTTACTAGATGCAATGGGAATAGTGAGCTTTTTATTAATCAAAAATTGACAATGTTTAGGCATTTGGCTGACCAAATTACAATCCATATCAAGGTCATGGTCTTTTCATGGTCATTTCAGAGTTTGCGTTACAGGAATTTTTGTATAGTTTGTCATGCAGGTTTTTTTTGTGCATGGTTCAGGGATCTGTTCTAGTACACATGTGAAACACAGGAGTAACAGGACTGCAACACCTCACACATGATTATGGATCTCTACCTTAACTAAAGGGAGAAATAATAGATATGAAGCCCCAAATAATAGAGCTTGTACATCGCAACGTCACATTGCAATGACCGTCTCCATTTTGAAAACATAGGAGAATTGTAATGTTACTTATTGTGATAGGAGAAATGTGTTTTTGGTCAATGTTTAGTAATTAATCGTGAAAATATTTATCATTATTGGTATACAGTGTTGTGTTTGAAACTGTTTCTCATGCGAGACGTGGCAAAACAACGATTCCATTAGTCTAGGTTATGGTATTTTTTACATTGATTTAATATACGGTGGAGTATCCTCAACAAAAAATCCCATGATCCATTCTGAGGTTCAAGCCCTATCGTTCTTCCCCTCCTCCTCCCTACTTCCCTAAGCTCTGAGGAAGCCAAGTGGGTTCTTATCCCTCTTGTGAGCGTTGATAACCTTTTCATATATGATTACAGGTCCTGAAATGACAGGAGCATGCATTTCCACACGCACATGCCCACACAACAGCTAACACTTTATCATGTTGCATTATGCCAACACTGACCAACCAGGGCTTCCATTCCCACACAGGCTTTCAAAAGATACGGCTCGCTCACCACCATTCATTATTCATGTGATTCGCTAAAGATGCAGAGAAAGAAATTAGAAAAGGTTAGCAATTTTTTACCCAGCTCTGGTGAATGTCATCAAAGGGATTCAACTGATATATTCATATCTATCCATCATTATGGGTCCCTAATTTTGATCTACCCTAATTGTAATCTTATGTAAAATTATATAATGTTAATAATAAAATAGTTGATATTGAACACAATAAGGCCTTCATACTTTTCATTTATTTCAAAACGTATACATAACCCTACAAAAAAATAGATTTTTCAAAAAATATGGGATGTGGGATTTAGAACTTCAAAGAAATGTTTGTTATCAACCTTGCTTTGAAGTTCTTAAACCCCATTCCGCCCACAAATGATCTTGGAACCTAAAACATGCAGTTTAGAAACAGGCTCAATTGCTCCCATTTTGCATATTGGAAAAGAAGGGTGAAAGAAGGCTGTGGAACTGGTGCGTGTTGTGCGATTACTTCATGAGGGGAGTGAGAGTGGAGCTTAGGAAGCCAGACTTCAAGATCTCCAAAGCCTGAAGAAATGAGAGGCTGCTCACTGCAGAGCCGATGGCTGGAGCTTGGCCTAGTCCAGCTCCGCCTCCAGGTCCAGCCACACCCCCGGCTCAGGTCCAGCCCCTCCACAACTCTCTCATACAACCAGGTAGCACAAGTTAAAGTTGCATCTAGCTGCAGCCCCGGAGAAGCCCCTGTTGTGTCACACCTCTGGCGTGAGGGAAATGCACCTGGCGTGACGTAAGTAGGAAGAACAACACTAAAACAATGGAAAAACGCACGTGTGAGTGTCACTGCCCAATCGGTACCGGAAACCTGATTTGTTCTACCTAACCATCACCCAAACCATGACCTTAACCATAACTGGGTTGATTGGCTAGCGTAAAAGCCAATCAGCTGGACTATGTCCAGAGAGGTGGAGCTAGGCTAGGTCAAGCTCCGCCCATTTGGCTCTGCAGTGAGCACCACGTGTCACGTGAGGAACACGATGCATAACGTTGTTGTTTTGTTTTCCGGTACTTGACAAAATTCCTGGCAGCCCTGATTGGAACATACTGAAGCTGCAGAGTTTCTGGGGGAATATAAGGAAAAGTGAATGGTAAAACTGTAGTAGATTAATAATATCAACACGCAAGAAATTGTACAAACACCAGCCGGCATCTTTTTTTGTACCATGCTCATGGTTAATTGTTTCTGGATTTCATCATGTTTTCTAATTTATTGTGAGAACTGTTAGGTGGGTTATAAATGTAACAACATTTCTGCTGAGCACCTGGAGTTTTGTTGGGTGGGGGC